>PVIH01010309.1:0-76370 GCA_004025045.1 Sigmodon hispidus
GTGAAATAGTTTGAGGAGTAACGGTAGTAATTCTTCTTTGAATGTCTGGTAGAATTCGGCACTGAAACCATCTGGACCAGGGCTTTTATTTTTGGGGAGGTTTTTAATGACAGCTTCAATTTCCTTAAGGGTTATAGGCCTGTTTAGGTAATTAATCTGATCTTCATTTAATTTTGGAAGATGGTGTCTGTCCAGAAAGTTGTCCATTTCTTCCAGGTTTTCCATTTTTGTGGAATACAGATTTTCAAAATATGACCTGATAATTCTCTGTATTTCCTGGGGGTCTGTTGTTATGTCCCCCTTTTCATTTCTGATTTTGTTGATTTGGACACTCTCTCTCTGGTTTTAGAAGTCAAAATTTTTGAAGGTTATCTAATAATATATACAATCCAGACTGTGTATTTTTATCTTTACATGCCTTACTTCCTTTATATTACTTTACTCTCCTTTTTAATGACTTTACTTTATTATTTTAAATCTCCATTTTTAATCTAAGACTGTATATATTCTTTCTCTTCTCTCTCCCCAGCCTATAATTTTTAGACACACTGTAAACAATTTAGATATTTTTTTGACTCTGTCTTTACTGTGTTTCCTTAGCTCTTTTTGTTTGTATGAGCAGAAATCCTAAATCTGACATGAGGTATAAGGCTGGGAGAAGCCTCTCTGTACTGTGGCCCTTGTGAGACTGCAGGAATCTGACATGCTGCAGCTCTAGCTGCGATGCAGAAGCCATAGGACAAGATTCTATACTCTGGCCCTCTTGAGTGACATGAACTATGAAGCTGCTCTTGGCTCCATTTTTGTTTGTTTTCTCTTTCTTTATGTGGATGGATATATGTGTCTCATGTTGGGTGCCATATGTAAACAGAGGCTGAAGAAATTTTTCCCTACAGCCTTGTCCCAAATAAGCACACAAAAGATTATATTAATTACAGAATGCTTGGTATATTTCTCAGGCTTATTACTAACTAGCTTTTACATTTAATTGAACCATTTCTATTTTTCTATATGTTGCTATGTGGCTGTAGCTTTGTCAGTCCTCTGGCATCTTGCTTCTTGGGCAGATGGCTCAAGTCTCCCCTGACTCTTCACTGCTCTGAGTCCTCAGTTTGAATGTCTCATCTAATTTTATCCTGCCTGGACGTAGCTTTATTATCAACCAATGAGAGCAATACATATTCACAGAATACAGAAGGATCATCTAACAGTATTCCTGTCTCTCCTGTAACTGTCTATGTAGATCAGGGTGGGCTCAAACTCACAGAAATCTACTTCTACTTCCTCCAGAGTGTTGAGAATAAAGATTCCTGTAGTGGAATTCAGGCTTTATTTAGTCAAGCTTCAGAAGCTCCTGAGAATCAGTATCCCTTCAGGGCATGTCAAGAATGTATTGAGATCTGGGAACACTGACTTCCTTTCTTCTTTGTTCCTGCATCAAACTATCCAACAAGCCGACCAAACCATCTATCTTGGGACATTTCCACTCTCCAATAATTGTTTTAAGGTTCAATTTTTATCAATGAGTGTTCATATAACCACTTAATAAATATTAATCCATCATATGATATATTGAAAGTGAATATTTCTGCAATATCTGGTGCCCAACATGGGTTGGAGGCCTGCTCTTAGCATCTCCCAGGAGATACCAGTGATATCGCATAGCATCCGGAGAAAGATGGAGACCCACATCCTTTGACTTTTCCCAGAGCTTCTGGCCATGATCTTTGGCTAACTGGACATTCCAGACAAGGGTTACGTGGCAAAGATGTGCACAGCCTGGCAGGATGCCACCTGCCACAGTGTGCCACCACATACAGTTCATTTTTAAAATATTTTTTGTTATTATAATAAAATTACATCATTTTCCTCCTTCCTTCATCTCCTTCCAGACCATTCCATATAGTGTTTATTACTCCTTCCATATACTGTTTCTCATTCCTTTTTAAATTTGTGGCCTCTCTTTTCATTAATTCTTATTACATGTGTACTTAAACATTGTATGTCTGTGTGTCTGTGTGTGTATACCTAAGTACAAAAATACAACCTGCCCAGCTATATAGTGTTACTTGTATGTATGCTTTCTGTTCTGCTCACTCTGAATTAGACAACAACTTGTTATGTTCTTTACTGGAGGAGACTCCATTCCTCACTCTAAGCATTTTTTAGTTGTCTGCAGTTCCTTGTCTATAATTGAGTCCTTGTGAACTTTCTCTCATTCATATTAGCATGCCTCTTAGTGTCATTCTTGTTCAGCTCATATTTATGTAGCCATTTTGATTAAACCTTATGAGTATGGCTTCTGGCATTTCTAGGAGACATATTCTCATAGCAAACTTCCTTTTCCTGTGCCTTTTAAAATTCTTCTGCCCTTCCACAATAATTCCTAAGCCTTAGTAACAGAAGTAGTTCTGTAGATGTATCAGTTGTGTTTTGGATTTACCACTCTTCATTTTAGCTGGTTGTGGTTTTCTATAATGATCTTCATCTGTTGCAAGAAGATACCTTTCTTGGTAAGGAGTGGGGATAATGCCTATCTGGGTGGATGCAGTAATGGCATGCATTCCTTGGTAGTAATCAGCATTTTTCTAATTGTACTTAATATAAACTCCTGGTACTGAAAATGTAGCTAACTACCCAGGGTTCATGAAGTCATGGATCTTGGAGGAAAACTTATAACTGTCACTTTACAAAACCAGTATAATTCCCTAAAAATGGTCTAAATATTCTTTTCTTGTGTATTATTGAAGATAGCTCCCCATACACACAGAGGCAAGTTTTAAATAACTGTGTGGTAGGACTAGTAAAAATATTCTATTTAACTATTTGCAATAACAGAATTTATCTTTAACTAGGCAATGCATTTTTAGTCACTCCTGCACTGTATACTTCTGTCACTTTTCATAAAGAATTAGGGTTTTCTGGTAAGCAATATATGATTATTTTCCTCTAAATGCCTGTATGATAGATTTGTTTTGCATTCTCAGAAGCATGTAGCTATGTAGGTCACCATGGCTCCACCCTACATGTGCTCCTCTTGACCATCTGCTCAGAGAGTGCCCCACACAAGCCCTACACAGTTGGAAATGCTAATACTGGCTGTCTCTCCTGCACTAATTGCATAGGCCAAGAAGAATAGCACAAGTACCCAACCAATTTATTTTTATCCAAGTTACTTTTTTTTTTTTCAATTTTTTTGCATCACTCTTCCATGAAGATCCTGGCATTCCATCTTCACTATAATCCAAAAAAAATTCAAAGGAGGATTATTTTACATTTTAGAAATTGTTTTCTAATGTCTATTTCTGCATTATAAACTATATTTCTATGACATTTTAACTTATATAAATATACTTAAATTTCTTTATTTAATTACCATAGACAGAAAACAAAGCTTGCCACTGAGGAGAAAGTTGATTTTGTACATGTGATCAGACACATATACTCTACCAGGGCCACATGAGATTTATTCAGGAGAGTTTCCACTTGAGTACAACAGCAGAGAAGCAAAAGAGAGAAGAGACAGACTGAAACATGGCATCTACTTTTAAAAGAAAGAGTGGGCACGGGTTTACGTAGCCGTGACTAGGGGTGTGCCCTCTGTATGCATGCACCATGTTGGCTTTATCATGTCGCCACTACATGCCAGAAATTCTTATTTCACCCAGTGCCTTGTTGGGTTTATCATGTGGATGCCAGGAATCCTTACAGAGAATATAAAGTTCTAAAGCCAACTTTGGAGATTTTAGGACTACTAGCAATGATGCAAACTAAGTTTCTGAAATGTATAACTAAAACCAAAGATAACTTTGGGCAATGACAGGAAAATGTCTGCTTTAATATTTCAGTGAATTAAAATGTATAGTATTTTCACTTCAGGCAGATAAATTTTAACTCAAATGTCTTTCAGGTGTGCTTTTAGAACCTTAAAAGGTCTTAAAAACTCAAGACCCTGGTACAGAATTTTTTCCTCTTATGTAATGAGAATTGTCTTTTTAAAATTTTGTAATCTTGGCAAAAACTGATATTTAACAAAGTCCCCTGGAGAAAAATAAGACTTTTATATTATTCTAATGAACTTTTTCACATAAGAACACATTTTTGAAAGAAAAAAAAACACTCTGAAAAATAAAGGCACTGTCCCAATTATGCAAAAAGATGAAATGAGCTCTAGAAGTTTCTTGGTGGTCTAGTAGTTAGGATTCATATCTCTTCTTGATTTCTCTCTCTCTCTCTCTCTCTCTCTCTCTCTCTCTCTCTCTCTCTCTCTCTCTGTGTGTGTGTGTGTGTGTGTGTGTGTGTGTGTGTGTATGACTGTGTGTATGTGTGTGTGTGTGTAAGTAGACCCAAGCCTATCATCCTGCACAAAACTTAAATCTGCTGGACCAAAGACCTCGACATAAACCCGGCAGCCACACTGAACTTGATAGAAAAGAAAGTAGGAAATATCCTCCAATGCATTGGTACAGGTGACCACTTCCTAAATATAACACCAGTAGCATAGACACCAAGAACAACAATCAATAAGTGGGACCTCCTGAAACTAAGAAGCTTCTGTAAAGCCAGGGACACAGTCAATAAGACAAAATGACAGCCTACAGAATGGGAAAATATTTTCACCAATCCTACAAGTGACAGAGGACTGATCTCTAAAATATATAGAGAACTCGAGAAACTAGATCCCAAAGCCTTAAATAACCCAATTACAAAATGGGGTTCAGAATTAAAAAGAGAATATTCAGCAGAAGAATTACAAAAGTCACTTGAAAAAGTACTCAAAATCTTTAGCCTTCAGAGAAATGCAAATCAAAACAACTTTGAGACACCACCTTACACCTGTCAGAATGGCTAAGATTAAAGACACAAATGACAGCCTATGCTGGAGAGGTTGCAGAGCAAGGGGAACACTCCTCTATTGTTTGTGGGAGTGTAACCTTGTTCATCCACTCTGGAATGCAGTTTGGCAGTTTCTCAGAAAACTGGGAATCAATTTCCCTAAGGATTCAGCAATACCACTATTGGGCATATACCCTAAAGTTGCACATTTACACCCCAAAAGCATTAGCTCAACTATGTTCATAGCAGCATTATTCATAATAGCAAGAACCTGGAAACAACTTAGATGCTTCTCAACTGAAGAATAGAGTAACAAACTGTGGTACATCTACACAATGGAGTACTACTCAGCAATAAGAAAAAAATGATAGCCTAAAATTCGCAGGCAAATGGATTTGGAGAATATTCTCTTGAGAGAGGTATCACAAAAAAGATAAGATATCACCCCGAAAGATAAGCAAGGAATGTACTCACTCATTAGTGAACTTTAAATAAAAAGCAAAGCGTACTCAAGCTACAAACCACAACCACTGAACAGCTTGTGATCTGAAGCACCTTGGACTGACATCTTTGAGCCCATTCCCTCCAGAGGAACACCTGACCCAGTCTTGATATTAAGATGAGGAAATCAGACTTCCCTTGAGTGGATGCTGAGCTAATCCACTTTGGGACCTTGGGAAAACCTGCCCTTGCTTGGCAGGAGATAAAGAGATGGAGAGAAGAGAGAGTGACTGGGAGAGGAGGGAGGGGGAAGGGAGTTTGAACAAGGGGATACATGGATAAAAAAAATGAGATTTTATTCAAAAATAAATAACAAATAAAAAAAAAAGATTAGTCCTCCACTTTACTTCTGGAGAGCATGGAATGTCCAAACACTTTCATAAGCATATTAGAAAATCAGTTGCTGTGGACACACAGATATTTTCTACCTTTGTGTTTCTTATTCATGAAGACTTAAAATAACTTCTGATGATCTGAGTGAAGCTAAAATTGAACAAACTGATGAATATGAGCCACAAGAAAAAAATAGTCTTATTTGTGAAAAATAAATTACAGTAAACAAAATGGATTTTGAAGTCTAGGATTATTTTTAAAGTATTTTTGTCTGTAACAAAGGCTTAATGCAGACAGCTTCAGCATTTCTTCACAGGTCTCATTTTGACATATGGTTCTCTGCATGACTCAACTGCCTGGGCAGACACCATCTACAAACCTCTCTGCCAGCTTGAATCAATATCATTTGGTAACACAGACACAACCATCCATTCCTTTGTAAAAACACACATTAGTATCTTGTCTCTCCTTTTGCCATCCATGATCTGTCTCACATATTTAGATATTTAATTGAACGCTTCTGTTTTCTATCTATATAGTTGGTCTCCCAAAGGAATTCAGCCAGGTCAAGCACTGTGTCCTGCGTGGTTTAGCATTTATCATAGATTTCAACAGTGTTAAATATATTGGTGGGTACTAAATAACTGTTAGATTGAAAACTCTGTAGAAAGTAACTCATTAAATTTATTTTCCATTGTCCTCTAATATAACAAAAATTTCTATGACAGCAAAAATATAAGTTTTATGCCCATTACTCACAGAGATAATCAGGTGCTATGGGATTATGCTTTGTACACTGTAAATATTTATTACTCTAAATATTAGGTTAATAAAATGCTGATTTATAAGAATCTATAGAGGAAGTAGAGGCAGGACAAGCAGTTTAGGAGAATTCTGGGAAGCAGAAGAACAGAGCAACAGACACCAACCAGACACAGAGGAAGATAGGAATGCTGCACTAAGAAAAAAGTACAAGCTATGTGACTAACCATAAATAAGAAACATAAACATAAATAGTTTAAGAGTAATAGTTAGTAAGTAACATGGTTGAGCCATAGACTAAAAGTTTATAATTAATATAAGCCTTTGTGTAATTATTTGGGACTAATGGCAATTAAACCAGCCAGGTGGGACAGATAAACTTATGACTACATTCAAGCTCTGTAAAGTTTAAACTGATGGGTGTAACAAACCAGATGGCATGGATGTCAACATTGCACTAACCTATCTGGATGACTACATATCCCTGGTAACACATTTTATAGCTCGTAGATCTATTGTCATCTAGGAATTCTTATGGAAACTAGACTTATCAAAGAGATAAAAACACAATAGAGTATTACCCTTATTAAATAGCAAATTCCATGACAAAGTTGATTGTGTAATATGTGTCCATATCAGCATATGGAAAATGAAGATATTGAAATTATAAAGAAAGCTACAAGAAAGCTAGTCTAAGACTAAGTTATGCCTATATACTCATTATTAGTTTTTATTTAATGAGAAAGAATTTATGGTGTTTGAGAATCTATATAGAAATCTAATTACAAATTACCCTGCAGGCATTAATATTTTAATAAATATCTAATGCTACTGGTGTCAAGATTGTACAGCTAGATAAAACAGAGCAGATAGGTGTGGTCTCCAGAGTGACTGTAGAGGATTTCATGTACTGCTTCCTGGAAAGTGTTTTCCTGCTGGTCCTTCTCTTGTCTTGAGTTCCTCTGTTTTGATGGAGTATATACCAATACACCTATCAGAGAATGGCGGAGTTTATATGTGTATATTCTTTGAGGAAGCTATTAGTAGTTTTTCTGACCTGACATTTCATAATGAGCAGGTTTGTGCTTGCTCCACCAGTGCTTCACGCACCTGAGGGTCTGTCTCCCTGTCTGTTGTTACTTCCTGGGGACTTCTCTTTACTTCCCCTCCACCTCATCCTCCTCATCCTCGTCCTCCTCCTCCTCCTTCTCCTCTCTCTCTCTCTCTCTCTCTCTCTCTCTCTCTCTCTTTCTCTCTCTCTCTTCCCCCTCTAACTCTTTCATCCACTCTCCACTGTTCCTTCTGTAATACTTTTCTCTTAAAATGTCTTTCCTTCTTTTCTTTATTTTTCATTCTGTATGTTGTCACACCACTTTATCTTCTAAACCCTCTGTTAATCTTTATTTCTGCAACTTTCAAACTTCTAGAGTTTTATTTTTATTCTCTAATTTTCTGCATTAGCTTTTATTTGGGTCTCACATTTTTTAGTTGGTTGGTTGGGGGTTTTGTTTGTTTCCTTGCTTGGTTTTGCTTTGTGGTTTTTTTTTTAGAAAGTGGATTTTTTTTTACGGGGTTTGATTTTATTTTTGTTTGTTCTCAGGTTTACCTTCATCTTTTCTGTATGTCTTTACCTCCTTTATTTTTTACACTCATCTCTGTTGAGCCTTCTATCTTTTTATTCAATTTCCTCCTAACTCACTCTGGTCACTGTATTTTACAAGGCACTTTCTTTATTTATATGCAGATTTCTCTTCTTATTTAAGGATATATTATAGAAAAATACTTGAAAGAACTTTTTATGGAATACTTGCATACTACTTGTACAAAATCCTTCTGTACATGTTATCAATATATCACTTCTAGTAATTCATATAATATAATACTGTAGAAGCAGTTTCTACATCTTATTCCTTAGAGAAAAACATGATAAAGAATAACATGATGCACAAAAAGTCTTTTTCGGTTAGTGTGGGTGCTGTTGCTTAAACACTTTAGACTACAGTTGATTAAAGGATGCCATGTCACACTCACGGATAGGAGAATTATTCAACTTAGCCATAAATTGTTTTCCCTTTGCTTCATAGAAATTTTCACCAAACAAAACATTTTAGAATATAAATTAATATTTGGTCATTTTAGTTATTGGTGTATCTCCATTTTTGCCTTGTTACTATACCCTTTTGTGCATATTTTCATTACCCATCCTATCAGAGACTGAAAGAAAAAGGTCATTTTGTAAGATATGTGATTAATGTTGAATTGGGGTTCTCTAAATCATAAATGTTTAAAACTTACCCCTCCTGGGAAATTATTGAAATATTGAAAACCTTCTTCAAAAGTCTCTGGAATGCAAATACAATTTCTTATTTTATATACAACAAGATTCTTCTCCCCAGGACATTCTAACCCACAGAGTCATTATTCTGGAATCCAAAGAGAGAAGTTTCCTGGGGTTTGGATTTGTTATCTCCCTTCTCCACAAACCCCACTTCCCATAACAAGTTCATTATAGGTGCAATAACCTGTACCCCTCTGCCCTCATTGGCACAAACCAGACACTAAATTAGGCATTTGATCCTTGAAATACAGCAAGACTTTAATAGCTATGTGTTCTCAGACAAGCCTTCCTCACAGGGATTGACAGACTGCTTTCTTATTCTACAAAAGATATGGAGCAAATTCTTTGTTCTTTTTATTAACACTGTACTTGATAACCTTGTACTTGCCTCTGATATGTCACATACCTGCTACATATTTTTAATAGTAATAATTTAGCTATCAATTGACATTCAAACTTGACCCTTTATCATTAGACAGTTTTTGGTGCCTCTATTTCTGAGAAAAGTCAAAATTTTATATTTTTGATAACCTTCCTATATTATTTGAAAATTACTTAAAGAACAAAAGATCAAATGGATGCTTAAATGATTCATACAAGGTAATTGGTGATAAAGTCACTACTGGTAATTTGCTGATCTACCTTTGATGCCTAGTTTCCTTAACAGCTTACATAGATCCACTGCATCTGCCATGTCAGTAACCTAATAAAGCCCAAGTAGTTACCTATCCTTACACCTACAGCGTTCACCCTTCTATTTCATCACCTGGTAAATCAATAAAGAAAACATTCAGTAATGAACTTGCTGACAAAACAGTATTAAGAATTCTAGATGAGGGGCTGGAGAGATGGCTCAGCGGTTAAGAGCACCGTCGGCTCTTCCAGAGGACCCGGGTTCGATTCCCAGCACCCACATGGCAGCTAACAACTGTCTGTAGTTCCAGGCAAACACCAAGGCAAATAAATAAATAAATAAATAAAGTTTTAAGAATTCTAGATGAACAAAACAATATTTATTGATGAACTTTCCAAGCACTATGCTAAACTGGTAAAAGAAGTACATTTATCTAGAAACTTCATGGCATTTTGAGATCCTTCTTGCTTTCTATTTTCTTACATAGCCAAAGTTAATTATGAGATTCTGCATCTGGAAATTTAAATTGTCTGATTATTTTTCTAGTACTAGCCTCATTTGCAGGGGGTTACATTTGGTGAATTTTTTAATAACTATTTACTACATATATATCATGTGTGAGACACTATCTTAAACACTTGAGCATATATAAAAAAGACACAAAATATTTTATGGAATATCTGTACACTGGACTGAATGTAATAAAATTGGAGCACTTAAATAATAGTAAATGAATACATAAATGCACTAGGACAGAGAAAGAGAAACTTTATGTGTAATGTTGAAAAAGAGATGGAAGAAAATAGAAGTAGAAAGATAGATATTACAGGCAAGAAGGAGTGATGAGCTCAAACATGGGCTTTAAAATAAAGTCTGGTAGCTTCAAAGATTCCATAAATAGTAAGAAAAGATGTTAGAGATAGCAGTCTTTAAGGAAGGTATATGGAAGTTGTGAAGCTGCTTTGTATATGTCTCTTACATTTTGTAAAGAAAATTGTATTTGCCTGTAAGTGGTCTAGTGAGCAAAGAAGTTTCAAGAGTAAGAACTGTAAGATCAGAAATGTTGTCTTAAAAGTTAACCTTGTGGCATGAGAAGGAATGATCTGACAATGCAGAGTAATGCCTTAAGCAGTCTGCTTAATCATTCACTCATTCATGCAGTATATGTTGGTTACTTCTCTATATGTTCATGATAGAGATTCAAATAAACGCGCTGCATGTTAAAAATACTTATGATACAATAACCTACTAAGCATTATGTAGATCAGCTACAGCCCACTCCAGACTACAATATATTTGCCTTCATAATTCTGTGATTGATGTGGTACACCAATTTTAAAAGAGCAGAATTCAAGTCACACTTTGTACTGAATATATGTTGCTTTATAACGTGTTATTCAAAGCTCGTGAGTAAAACTATGATGAGCTGGACACTTTGTGCATATTCTAGCATATATTAGGAACATAGGGAGAAATCAAACATTCAGACTCTCCTGAGAAAACCGAGTGAGTATATTGCGGTAGGTAATCAGAACAATTGAATGAAAATAACTTTAGTAGAGTTGATAAGAATTGTCATGTAGGTTCAGGCAATTGAGGAAAGTGTCTCTTGGAGTATGATACATGAGCCAATTACTTCAAAGTCAGCCTGAAACTTGTGGTAATATTAATTCCCAGACTCCAACCTCAATTCAATAGGGTTTTCTGAAAATGGGATCTGTGATTCAGTGTGTGTGTGTGTGTGTGTGTGTGTGTGTGTGTGTGTGTGCATATGTGTGTGCATCTGTGCATGTATATGTATATCTTTGTGTATCTATGTGTGTGTTGTACATGTGTGTGCCTTTGTGTACGTCTATGTGCATTTCTGTGTGTATGTGTCTCTGAGTGTAGCTATGTGAGAGAGGGTCTATGTGTGTGTCGGTGTGTTTTTCTCTGTAGTGTGTGTGTGTGTGTTTTCCTGTTACTTTGAAGGGTCTTGTAGTAGATTAAGGTACAGTCACTATGGCAGTATAATAGTGGAGAGGAATTGGCAGACAAATAATAAATTCGCCATTTAGCCAAAATAGAGAATTGTCTATTAAAGGACAGCATGCTAGGTAATAATCACAATTCTAGTATAGACCAGTCAGTTTATTTTAACACTGCTTTATCTTATCCAAGCAGGCATTTGAAAACTCTGAAATGAGGATGAAGTGCTTAACTTAAAGGATACTGGACAGATGTGAAAGAACATCTGGGCAATGAGGACAGCAAAAAAGGAAATATTCAAAGGCTTTTATAATACAGCATCAAAAAGATAGCAACATGGTGCATCTTACTGACTTGATTATATACTCAGTTGTCAAATAATAATTTAATATACAAGATAAACAAATTCATGGAAGAATTTAACAATTTATAATGCTTGGATTTATTACTCTTCCTCACAAAAAAACATTTTACATTCCAACTGAATATTTCTAAAGAATAAATCAGCAAATGTAGAAATTGAAGTCCATGACAGGTGGAGAAAAAGATATTTTAGGCTGGCGGAAACAATTATGATGAAAGTGAGGCATAATGCAGATGTACCCAGATGAAACACCAAGAAGATAATTTAATTCCAGGGAAGAAAATTACAACTTCTATATTTCAGACTGAATGCTACTCCAATAGATTGGGTACTTTTATGCAAAATATTTGAGTTCTCCTGGGAATATAGCAAACGTTGAAAGAAAATTAATGAACACATGCCCCTAACAAAGTCTTTATTAATCCCAACATTCAACTATCTATACAGAAATTTAGAATATAGGACCTTATGATGATCACTCAAAAGCAATTTTGATTGACAAGGTTAAGAAAAACTTCCATAGAAAGACATTGAAAATGTTTGTTGAGTTTACCTCTCCCAATTGAGCTTATAAATCCTGACTGTAAATTCATCATTTTTCTGTATGCCACACTGCAGTGGTTTTTCCAGAGTGAGTGTCTCCACTTTCTAACTCCTAATGGAAAATCGCATTTTCTTACCGTTAGTATGCCATGTTTCCTTAGGTACTACTCCTCCATTGAACTTCAATTTCATACTAAGTAATTATTTCACATTAAAAATATCAAGTATGACATCATATTATTTGGTTTTTCTGGATAGTGATATGCAATATTCTTTGCAATATTCAATATATATTCTATATTTTAAAATAAAAATATTCTTAATGAGTCTTGTTGTGTTGCCATTCACTATATAATCAATTCCTTCTTCTTCAACCTATACGTTTACACTTTTCTCCACAATTTTTCTGTAGTAATAATTATTATAGCCTGAAGTATTCCTGTCTGAAGGCATACTAATTCAGTTCCAGGGAACAATACTTTGATCAAAAGAAATAAAGTTTATTGTTACATTATCAAATACCCACTCTCTGTAGCTCAGTCTTTCAAAGTAGGTCATTTACTGAGAATTGATATCTGAGCAAGCGTGTCTTTTCAAAATCAAGGATGAGAAACACAAGTGGATTTTGCTTTGTGGTTGGGGACCTGCTTTCCTCCCTCAACTAGACAGTAAAGTACTGTCTGAGCCCTTCATATGGGAAAACTGCTTTACCCCCTGACTTTACCCAGACATCAGCTGCCCAGTGCCACATCTGCATACAAATAATTTTCATAGACATATCTGCAGAATCTTCAGTTTATATAGGCTTATCTGTGCCCTGTCATTCTCTTTTAATTGTAGTTACTCACTCAGTATTTATCTACCATGAGAAGAATGTTCACAGAAATGGGCACAGTCCAACTAATCAATTGATCAGCACAATGCCTACTGTCAAGCATACAGTATGCATCCAACATTTGTTAAATGAAAGAAGCAATATTAAAAGAGGTGAGAGTAAAACAGTTATCATCTTTCACCAGCATCTATAAATCAGCCAAACATCTTTGCACATTTAGTTTTCTCTTATCAATCTGCATATTTAATTTTGCCATCTTTATTCCTGTGCTGAGACTCTAAATGATAAGCATCAGGGGAAATATTCACAAAAGGTTGATTGTGACATACAGATTTTAATAACTTGGAGCTTTGTGACAGACTATGCAATACTTTTTCTGGAGCTGCAGAAGATGTTTAATTCCAAGAAGTGTCTTCCTAATCAATCAGAGCTTCAACAAAGTTAATTAGCTAGAAAGCATGTGCTTTAGAAAACCCCATTAAATTTCTCCTAGATTAAATGCTGAGAGGTTGGACCATTCCATGCATTTAATCTCTGACTTTGCAGTCAATACTCTGAAACAGAAATTTGCCACCACTGGAATTACCTGGGTACACAGCGACAAGGCAGATATTGGACCAAGTCCTCAGAAAAGCAGAATATGACCTACTGTCAAGGCTCTATTTCAAATTGTTCTAAGGAAAGACACTTAAGAAGGGTTACTTGATGATAGTACCTCAATAGAGATTTTATACTAGGGTAGATAAAAAGGCAAAAGAAATCTGACCAGGAATAATTCTGAAATAAGATTGGATCTGTTTAGTTTTACTTTAGTATGCTCTTCACAGCTAGAAAATAGGATTGTGACTAAATTAAGTTCCCATAAACGTGTTAATCCCTTCAAACTTAACAGAAAGCTACTCAAAAAATTTTACCACAAGCATGCTTTGGAGAAAATGTAAATTATATTATATAAGAAACTGTCAGGGAAGTAAATGGAGATTAATTTTTGTGTGCAATTTTAAAGCTTAACATGCTAAAGATCCTCTTGCCTGTTTTGACAATTTGCATTTAAATTTAAAAAATCTTTAGAGTAATTTGTAAGAACAATAAAATATAAAACCCTTAAAAAAGAAAAAAAGTGGTGTTCCATATGATGCCTATATAATATATATGTAAATATAGAGCAATATGTGTTTAGACTGATAGCTTTAGAAAAATTGTAACCAGAATGGTCATCTTATTTATGCTCTACAGAACTGAAATAAAGTGTGGTCAGAGACAACTATCAGTGACTACAGTGAAATATTCTAGTCAAAGAAATAGCATCTGATTTATTATTTCAAGGGAAGAATCTGTTGACTTACCTTTTTTTCAATAATGTTTGTGAGTTTTCTTCTTCCTGGAACTTCTTAAAGAGGGAAAAAACCCAAAGCCAGTTCTAGTCTCAGTTGTACTAGTAACCACTTGTGTAAACACAGGTCATCTCTTAGAGTCTCTGCTCAACAGAACACAGTTCTATTTGCTTCTGCTTGCCTTCTAAAAACTGGCTCCAATTTATCTTTACATTGTCCATCTTTCTTCTTCAGTCTGGTAGAATTACAGATAGGTGCTATCATATATCACAATTTACAGTTCTAATATTTTATCTTGATCTCCTGTCCTATCTAAATTTTTAATGGTAAAAATTAAAGATATATTTATGTTCCTTGAATCTTGGAAAGAAGAGCATAAAGAATAGATGTCAGAATATATTTCTTTTCCTGTCTCTCTTGCACAAATTCTATTTAGTTTCTATAATTAAAAACTTGGAGGCAGCTATTGGGAAAAGCTGAAAGATCAGAGATACAGAGGAACAAGTCACAGCCACTTCTTACCAAGCCAACTCCTCATGAATCCTTAACCTGAATGGCTCTGACTCCTCATCTGAAAGAGCAGGGGGTCACAGAACAAGGGATGAACTCCTGCTTTCTCTCCCCTTACTTTCCTTTCTTTGCCCAGCTATCTTCTTTCCAGGTTCAATTTACCTAGTGCTAGAATTAAAGGTATATGTGTTTCCCAAATGCTGGGAGCAGAAGTATGAGATCCCAAGTGCTGAGATTAAAAGTGAGTGTTCTCAAGACCTGGCTTTGTTTGGCCTTGAACTCACAGAAGATCCAGATAAATCTCTCTGCTAAAATTAAAGGCATGTGCCATCACTCCCTAACTTCTATGGCTAAATCAGTGGCTGGCTCCGTTCTCTGATTTTCAGACAAACTTTATTAGATACACAATACATCACCACATATCTCTCCCTCAACTTCCCCGATGGACACCAGCCAATACCTTAAGGACACAAAAGGGTTCTGGGAAACTTTGTCCTGGCTCCCTCATTCACTCTGCCTTCATTTCTGCTCAAGTAAGCAGACAATGAGTGACTCAGATTCTGTGAGAAATGCACAGAGGATATTGGAATGGGTAGATTTAATATCTTGTCAACAAAAAATTCAATGGCAGACCTAGTCTTGGGAGCCAGGTGTCTATTTTTCCTTTGCATTAGAGTTTTAATATACAATAAACCCATGGCAGATGACTCAAGGCATTAGTAAATAAAAATGAAGCATGGGAGAGAACCAGAGAAGTATAACATCACTCATAATTTTAAAAGGTACATGAATGTAGGACAAACTCACTTATGGTCATTTTGAAAAAAAAAAAAAAAAAAAAAAAAAAGACCAAATCTATTTGAGATGCCGGAGTTGAGCCAGATACTAAGGTGTTCTACATGCATATTTCTTTCAATCTTCTATGAATTTCCAATTTTATAAAAAGTAAACAAAAGTCTAGGCTAGGCATCACATTAGACTCACCAAATGGAGTAGATGCAGAGGTAAGAAAATGTCAGTATATTCACATTATCTGTCATTTTCCTCATTTAGCTTATATAGGGTTAAAAATGTACACTGGGAGTTTTAGTCTTCTGAGAGGTTCTATAATACAGCACAATGTATGAGGCACTGAGTGGAATTACTAACCAAGGATAAACCATATAAAAGAACAGATGAAATATCTAAACCTAAGCAGCCTGTCTGGAACACTAGTTTCATAGTATTACCCATGCACAATGTCTGATGTTTTACAGGTGATTCACACCTGGCAGACACAATTCTACTCATGTATCAAAAAATACAGTCCAGTCAGTTGCAGAGATAAGAACATTTGGGATGGACACCCAGGAGCAGTTGTTTCTTGTTTGAGTACCTAGAGTATAATATGTGCCAGTTAAAGAATTTAATGTTTCCAGGTAGAGAAGCAGAAATGGCAGTGGGATGGTATGTGTCCCTGCTCACAGGTTAGTATTGTTACCCACAGGCTGTTTTTTGATAGAAAAAAAATAAATTTATGTTGTAGCAATAGATATTCTCAGACAGACAAACAAACTGATACATAATAGTGATTTGGACATTAAAGAAAACTCTGCTTATAAAGCTTCAGATACGGCTGGAGGCTACAACTCCACCGGAGCCTATATATGTAGCACATGAAAGGCCTGGGTTCATTCTTCAGTATGGGGAGTAGGGGAGTAAATAAATAATAAAATAAATCTTCAAGTTCATTATGCATAAAATAATTTCTAAAGTGTGGATGATAGTCTGGATACCATTCTATGGGGAAATAAATTCACAAATTATCTTCTGGGTGACAACACCAAAGTGAGAAATTGTCAACATTGTATAAACACCAGATGTTAACATTATAAATGATCATTTCCATGTATATAAAAGAGACATCTTTGAAAATGTGAATGTAAACTGAATTTATGAATTTAAAACTACTAGATGAATTATCTAATTTTTTTTAATCCTCAGAGCCCAACAGAAAAGCTTTTAGATCTGTACTGTAGCATTAAAAATTGTTTCTTGGACTAATATTTCCCTACTCCAGCAGCTATCATCTGGTATTCAGGCCACAGATGGCAACTTGTTAGTGAAGTGATCAAGAATTATATAGGAATATAGTGTCTGAATCAATTAGTCATTCACTGGCCATTAAAACATATCAAGCATGTTTGGACTTCTAGGGACTTTGCACTAACTCAGCAGTTGGTGTACCCTGCCAGGCTCAACGACTGTAGACATTCTCACTCTTAATTGCTGTTCTCTCCCTTCTAGCATACTTGCTAAGTCATCCCATTCTTTCTCACTAAAGTTCTAGAAGATACCATGAACTACTGTATCTGTAACATGCTGGCAAGATCCTACATTTAACTTTAACTTCCTGAGAAGGTTCATCACAAGGTCAGATCTTACTAGAACACCTCTGAAAGGCCATTTAGAACTTCATCTTTGAAACCTGTTGAGAAGATCTTGCTGCATCTTTCTGCTTAGAGAGGCCCATCTGCCTTCTGGGCACTGTAGGCAACTATCAAGGATAGTTAATGATCATTCCAGCCTGCCAGCAAGATGCAGATCCATTAAAAAAATCACACACCAAACAGTGTCCCAGAATTTTAAAATAGGAAATACATTTCTATATTATAAAAATATCAAAAGATGAAACAGTCAAAGTATTTTCTACTGTTGCTCTCATACAATTAATTATCTCAAGAAGAAACTAGTGCAAACAGGCCTTATATATCCTTACAGGAATAAATATAGTAACATATAATAAAATTACTCAAGCAATCTGAAAAACAGCTATCTTAAAATATCATCCCTAATGTTTCATATCATATGATTATTACATGATTAACTTTTTATTTGTTTTTAATACTGGCAATACACTGTTTCACCATGAAGATATAATATAATTTATATAACTAATACTCAAATGCAAAATATTTTGGTTATTCCAAATCTTTATCCATTATAAAGAGTTATTTAGATAACCTTATACATGGTTTATATGTATTCATACATATTTTGTATGCATGCGTAATTGTGTGGTTAAATTGTTCTAATCTGAGTGACTTTAAAAGGTGTGTCTATTTCCTCAGTCTTTTATCAACATAGATCACTAACCAACCTTGATTTTTTGGCAATGTGATGTAGGACAATGTGATACAGCAATATGTAATTTTAATATACATTTTTAAATTAGGAGCAAGATTAGATCTCTTCTTTTTAAAAGTTATTTTAGTCAACATAGCATTTCAATTTCTGTGAGTTTTGGGAACTTACCTACTATCAGTTTTTCTTTCAGATTGTTGTTGTATTGATTTTTTAGAAGCACTATCAATATAGGGGTCTAGTCTTCTGTGAAATGCTTGCAGATTTTTCCTACAGTTAATTATACAGTTTTTGAAGTTGCCTTGCAGAAATGTGAGCATTTTAGGAAACCAAATTTATCAATCTTAGCATGGGTAAAATCTTTCAAATGACAACAGAAAACAGAGAATACATATCTAAAGGTAAAAAGAACACACATCTTGCTCCATTCAGAAGAGAGGAGAGAAATTATGGCTTGCTGATTTGCATATTCCACACTTTTATTAACAAAGAAGTAGATGCTGAGACAAATAATACTGCTTTACTAACTAACTGGTTGTTATTGTATCAAGAAGGTGTGTAATTCACTGTTGTATTAAATGCATGAGTCAGGGAACTCAGAGAAAAGGTTTACTTTACCTTGTGGTATCAGAAATTTAAGTTCAGAGTTACCTATCTGTAATATTTCAAGCTCATGATGAGACAGAATGTCATCATTGCACGTGTAAGTGCTGGAGAAGAATGCTTACAAGCTGGTCAGAAAGTAAATGAGAGAGTGGAAGCCAGAGGAAGGAGAGGGTACATGTTTACACAGAGTTCAAAGGCACTACCCAAATGAAACTTCTTCACACTGCAAATATTAAAGTCTGTTAAAGTTTAAATTATTTCCCAATATTAGTTATGATTCCATCAATGGACTAAACTATTCATGACATTGAAACCCTTGTGATCCCAAATGTTGCACCTAGAAAAACTGACAAAAAGTAATCCTGGCAGTAGGCAGAGACATTGGATGAGGTTTTTCAAATGAAGTACTTTATGTGGGGTCCAGAGGTTGATTGTCCTTCTTCATAACATGAAAATTGTCTTAAGGGTTTGTGATAGAAAGTGAGATTCATGAGAAGTAGATGGCTCCATCATGAGAGGGATGTAATCATGCCCAGTTCACTCTAGGAAAGCTGACAAGTGTCTACCCAGATTCAAAGGAAGACAAAGGAGATTCTGCTTCTTGACTGGGTGTGAGAAGGCTGTGCTTACAATGTGTTTCCAAGATCTGGGTTGAGGCTACCAAAACACATTCTTGCTTGATCTGTTGATGTGAATATTCAGTCTACAAAAGGTGGCTTCTACGGTCAAGACTTAGGAAGGGAAGATCTGATTAGATCAGGGGACTTGTGTGGTTTTCTTTTTTTTAAACACTTAAGAATTAGCCCAACTCCAACAAACAGAGCAGGTGTCTGAGTCTTATTTGTCAACCACCAGAAGAAATAACACTTACCTATAAATAGTTTTTCCACTTAATTTCTACTGATCATATTTTCTAATCATTATTCCTTTATCAATAACAAGAAACACTAAATTGGAAAGGAAATCCTACCATCCTATTTGATTATAACATTTTGGTGTAGTCAGTGCTCAGTTGAAAAAAAATTCAATAATAAAACTTAACAGCTATTTATCAAAGCGAAAGAATACTTCAGGTTTGAGTAGCCATACATGATTTCTTATGACATTATTAACATTTTTGACTAATTCCATTTTTGAGAGTTTTATATAAAGATTTAATTTTGTTATATGGAGCATTTGTCACTTAATCAGTGCTTCCTAGAGCTGTATAAATTACCTAAGAGAAGACAAGGCTGGTTGATATTGCTAATTGTAGCATTTAGAGCATCAAAAGCAGCATATTAAGTATAAAAACAGAAATCCTAAATTAAGTAATAAAAATTGAAGATCTTTTTGTAATTTTTGCCATTTTAGGTTAGAATTTGAAGTAAAATTATTACAAAGAGGAAAATAACTACTAAAGAACATGATTTTTTTAAAGGGACATTTATATGCTATAAAAGCATTGGGGTTCCCATAACCTATGCATGTGCTCTTATAAATAAAAAAAGAGAAGTCAGGTAAAAGAACAGACCAAGCAGAGAGTTTTTAAAAGATAACTATTACACCAATCCTAGTCAATATCTTCAGTGGAAAGGACTGGCCAGATATGATAAAGCAGCATTAGCTAAATTACTCCTTATCTTCTGTCACTTTTGGTGAAAGTATTCTGGTTGTACTAGTAGAAGTAATGGCCTCAATAGCAAGCATCTAAAAAGAAAAGAAGAAGAAGAAGAAGAAGAAGAAGAAGAAGAAGAAGAAGAAGAAGAAGAAGAAGAAGAATAGATTCTTATCACTGAACAAGTAGGTCATTGAACTCACACTGTGAATTTATGAAAGTCTGTAAGTCTGTGACATATATTTCCAGGATCTGGGTCAAACACAATAAGGAAGATACTTTAGTGGGTAGACCTAGTGAACCAAGATAGAGTTTTGGGCCAAAGACTTCTAGACTCATATGTAATTTTATTTCAAGTTTTTCCATTATTTAGAAAATGTTATTTTTACACTTATTTCCACACTGCTTCCTTCCAGATTAGCTTTAAAAGATCCAAACTTGTCTAAAAAAATAAAAATGATGTTATAGAAACTATAAAAGATAGAACAAGAAAATGAGGTCAGGGCACATAGCATTTTTCAAAAAACATTTTAACACAAAGAATGAACTTGATATCCAGTGCTCCCTTGCTTCCCTTCCAATAGAGATTATTGTTATCAAGGCCTCAAAAAGATTCAGCTATTGCTGAATTCTTGAAATATCTGAGTGCTTGCTGGAAGAGCAATGGTATTATGACTCTCTGACAGGACTGCTGTCACTTTGGATGTTGTAAGCTGCCACCTCACCTTATAATGTTTTACACCAGCCTCTGAGTAATGGGGGAAGGATAATTGGAAACTGTCCTCCCAGAAACAGGGCACCATGTCATCTGATTTTACATTTTATGCCCTTTTCATAACAAAAGAGACCATTAGCAAATCCCTCATGCTGCCTAGAGCATGTTTTAAACTTACTAGAAAACTTAACTAAATTATAGCTCTTATACTGATTTTTGTGCCCTATATAATCTAAATCAGCCCATGTTTCAATTTTATTTTGCAGTTTACACTCATCTCAGCTCTTCTGTATCATTTCATTCCATTTTCTTATATTTATGGTTGTGAGCCTAGCCTTTAACGGCTGAGCCATCTCTCCAGCCCCATTCCATTTTCTAATGTGTTTCTTCCAAACAACAAGAAAGTTTCTCTTTCCAAATGATAATGACAATTAGAGCATAAGCGGGAAATACAGAAATGCATTGCTTTTCTACACAGTATATAGCAATCTTTTAAATTTCATGCAATAGTTTGTGAAGCAGGACTTTGAACCTAAATCATCAGCCATAAAGGAATGAAGGAGATTTGATTCCCAAGGTGAGTGAGTTTTTCATGATGAAGAAGCAGACAGTTGCCAAGCCATAGTTAGTGGCACTCAGTTTTACAAATTGGTCTTGGATTTAAACTCTTTCTTACTCATCTCCATTAAATTATTTGATCATTTTCCTAGAGTAAAAGAAACATTGTATGAATTCCATCTCCTTGTTTCAGGGACTATGGCAGATTCAACTTCTTATGGACTAAACTTCATAGTTGTCATTTAAAAAAAAAAAAGTCTAGCTAAATTAAAGATTGAGACAACCTGTAGAAAGTGAAAGCAAGAGTCCAGAGATTAGAGCAGGAGAAAGAGAGCTTTTCTATTCCATTTTAACTCCATCTGACTAACCAACCAAATGAAGCCCAGGTAAGACCAATTGAGTCTCTAGTCCAGGATATAGGTTATTGATCAAGTAAAATAATTACTGTTCTAAGGTAATTCGTTTTGCAGCTTTGTATGCTGTATATAAATATACTAGTAAATATTGAATAATTAATTAATATTTATTGGTCTCACAAATAACATGACATTGGGAAGTCAGTTAAACTCCATGGAGAGAGGCTAATGATGAGTTGAACAGTAAAGAGCAGTGAGCTGAATTTTATAGTCAGAAGGTTCTGCCACAGCCAAGCCCCAGGACCCAGACACAGCCTTTTAGTCCCAAATAATCACACCCACAAAGGCTTATATTAATTATAAGCTATGTCTTAATTAATTATTAGTCTATGTCTCAGGCTCATACCAACTAGCTCTTAACCCTGTGAGGACATGGATTCATCATTACAAAACTCTGTTTCAGAGAAGCTTTTGGTACCTGAGGGTAGAGCCCAGTTTCAGAGAATCATTTGGTACCTGAGGGCGGGGCCCAGGTCTGTGAGTTCACCTAACAGCCAATAGATTCAAAAGTTAGGTTTGTGTCAGAAGATTCAGCTAATAGCTACGTACCTGCACACCTTTGCCCAATCCTGGAATGTCCAGACAGTGAGCATCTTGCTTGCACAGGTTTTCCTTTAAAACTCCCCACCCCTCTAGACTGGGGAGTCAATAGCTTTCCACTGTGCCAGAACAAAGTTGTCAACACAGGTTTGTTTGGAACCCATAAGTAACAAAAAAAAAAAAAAAACCCTCACACATATTACAGCAAGTCCATCTCCACGGTGGTCTTTGGAAATTTCTAGTCACGAGCATAACAACCCATTATTATTGATCTATGTATTGCCACATGGATCCATGGCTTTACCTGTGCCCTATTACATCTTGCTTTCTGGGCAGCAACTTGCAGCATCTCTCTGAATTCATTCTTCTCCTTTTTCTCTTCTTGGATTTCTCTTCTGCCTCCAAGCTGCCTTTCAATAGACCAAAACAGCTTCTTTATTAACCAATAATAATAAAGCATATGCATAGTGTACAGAAAGACATCACACAATTTACCTTTAGACACTACAAAGAGACTTCAACCTCCAACTTTCTGATGTGGAAAAAGAGAACTGATAGAGTTGGAGAATTAATAGTTATAATCTTTCTTAGTTATGATAAAAGGTAAATTAAATATAAAACTTTAGGTAAGATAGATGGTAGAATATTTTCCTTAATTTTGCCAAATACAAATAAACTAGCTATTGTAATGATAATTCTTACTTGAAAATTGTTGCAGCCATGCTCCTGCCTGCAAAGGGTCTGGGCCCACCTGCAGGGGCTCTGGCCCCACCTGCAGAGGCTCTGAGGAGGCTCTGATGCCCACATCTAGGGCATGTCTGCATGATTTCTTGTAGCGAGAAACAGAAGCTACCCAGGTAAACTCTGATGACGTCAAGGAACTGGAGCCCGGTAGGGTGTGGTCAACTGGAAAGAGTCCCAGAAGAGGAAAGAGCCTGGCCCTTTTTTGAACTGTGGCGTGGTTAGGAAGGACCGCTCAGTTTAGACCTCTCCTGCGTGCTGTTTCTCCCTTTTCCCCTCTGAATATCCTCTGTACCGTAAGTGGCTTTGGAATAGTAAATATTACCTTAATATAAACATAGCAGCCGATTAAATTCCATTACAATTTCCCTTTAAAAAGCCCCAACCACGTGAGAAGCTATGTTTTTTTTCCTTCTTCTCTGCTCTCTACCCCCCTGCCTCTCTTCCTTTCTCCTCCCGACCCATTCCTTTAATAAATCTAACATGGCTCTTGGCAGTGTGCTAGCGAGTTCTTCCACGTGCAAAATACTAACATTGGTGCCAAAAGCCAGAAGGCCTCTTCTTAGACTTAGGTGCACATAATCTAAGAAAGTCTCATCCAAGAGTTGCAGTCACTGCCAAGATTTTCTCTTCCTTTTGCTTGGTCACAGCATACATTCACATACCACTGTACCCAATCGGTAAATGTTCCCCTACTCCTGGCTTTTTCCCGATATTGAGTTCCTCCCATGGACTTGCCCAGAGGGTGGTGCCTCAGCATCTTCCATGGGTGGTTTCACTGGCAGGAACCTCGTGTTAGAGAGCAGATGCAGGCTGTGTGACCAATGGGTTTTTACAGTGCCTGCTGTTGGTTGGGTGTACCTCCCTGAAGCTTACACTTTTGATCTGATGAGAGCTTAGGGGTGTTGGCATGATTTTAGGGCTTTGTCCAAGTGTGGCAGTTGACGAACTGATACTCTGGCAGTTGACAAACTGATACAGTGTGGTCATACTTCCCCACAGGATCATTCAGCCAGTTAACGACCCAGGCTTGGCAAGTTCCTGACCCCCTTAGGTCTCAATAATAAAAAATAAGCCAGCAAAAAATATTCCTCCAGGCTCAATCCTAACATGTGTGCTGAAGACTCTAAAGCAACTTAGCCTACTATATTTTTCGACAGCTAACTTTCCAAGCAAGTGTTCAGTGCAAATAAAAGCATTTTTTCCCTCTCCTCTTCTCTTCTATCCATTTCTAAACCTCTTTCTGCAATCAAGACTAGGTTATAATAATTTTTTACACATTGCACCACTGATTATGGCTCTGTGCTCACTTTCATGTTGGTTTTTCTTAAGTAGAAGCATGGAAACATTGTTTTTTTCCTTCTAGAACTTAGACTTTACAGGAAGACTATAAAACTCAGAGTCAAAATCATGACTCACAGTTAAACTTTGAATTTTAATATTTCATGATTATTACCAGATCATTAGATAGACATGGTATGACTTTATACAATTATTCTTTCACCTTTGTATTTCACCTTTATACCTTCAACACTCAACATCAATAAAGACACACACAAACACAAACCAACACACACACACAGATAGGAACAAAAATGGATCTTAAATTACAATAAAATTGTCTGATCACTGGGATTCTAATAGGTGAACATCATCTGCTTATTTGTTCAAGTGCTGCAGTTTGAAGATATTTTAAAAAGAATATAATCAAGCTTAAGACTGAGTTTTAAAATATTATTCCCTAATAATTAATTCATCTATTTCTATGGAGAGGTCATAATAAATAGCTCCTTTAATATACTATTAGAAGAGGGCCTATTGAGTAAACAAGAGGGAAGAACATAGATGGGAAGACCATATATGAAAAATCATCCCTTTTAAAAATAAGACTAAGAAAAGGTGAGAATAGTATGCCAGCCATAATGAGGCCATGTAACTTTGTGTAAAAAATGTAGAGGATGAGATGGTTAAAAGAAGGATGTGAAGCTTATGGTACGAACTCTGCGATGAACAGTGACAGCTGATGATTTCTTGACAACATGGATCGCAACAATAATTGCTTGAGAAGATTAATGAACTGCTGCTAAGATTCCCTTTTAAATGGATTTGGAGAATATCCTCCTGAACGAGGAATCACAAACCCAGAAAGAGAAGCAGGGGATGTACTCACTCTTTAGAGGACTTTTTTAAAAAAGAGAGAGAGAGATGTCATTGTATACAGGAGCTCAAAGCTAGAACATAGCTAAATGACACAGTGTTTCACTTCCTCATTGATGGCCTCTGGCAAAGGTGTAGGTCAGAAAGGACTCATTTTCTTTAAGGGTCTGTCCACAGGGAGTTTAATTATGTTCCAGTAGATAAATGAGCAGCACGAATGGGCTTTTTTGTAAATGGAGAGATCTTAAGAGTGGGCATGAGTCTGAGAGGATTGATAACTAAGTTTGGTGGGGTGCATGATGTAAAATCACCAAATTATAAATAAAATAAAAATAGTAAAATAAAATAAAAATGCAGATAATAGGACCTAAGAACATGTTAACTTCATAAACACATCTCAGGAAGAAAACAAGTGGTCATTGCTATTAGCTGTAACCTAGTATGCTTTCTTCATCTGTAGCTGAGCCTAACTTGCATTGAGGTGTCTTAGATTTTATTTTTTATGTTCCATGTATTTTAGAGAAAAGAGACACAGAGAACAGTTATTTTCATTATTTAATATGCCTACATATGAACAAATTAACTACAACTATTGTTAAATTTGGAGCTGTGTTTATCAAGTTTCTCCCTTTAAGATATCCTCAGTGCTATATCTTTTTTAAGAAATTTCAATACAAATGTGTCTTTTATTTAGTAATAGATGTTGATAAATAAGTAGATAATAAAAAACAAATTGAAGAATAAAGAAAGAAAGAACCAAGAAAAAAAGAAAAAGAAAAATTGACACCAGTGCTAAAGTTGTTCCCTTCCTTGGAGAGAACTATCAACTGCCATATAACTAAATTGTTTCTGATAGAACTTTGATACTGGAAGTAAATTCCAGAAATTGAATAGGTGTTTTGCCCAGTTGCATTCCCTACCCTGCTGGTTTATTTGATTTGTCTTTTCTTTATATGTCACTGGATCTTATATCAAGTCAAAAATGGCAACCACTGAAAGGAAGAGAAGGTTGCATACCAAAAGTGCATCCTCTGCTAATGTTGAGACAGCTTTAAAATAGCAGTGACTTGTCCTTGGAGAACTATTGTAAAACAGAAGGGAGAAAGCCCCAAGGCTCAAAACTGAGCCAGAACACATTGAAAATCAAATGCCAAGGGCATGATGTTCTCCAGGCTGCAAATTGACTCTCACTTCTAATTATCTTCTTTACAAGGCTAAGTCCTCCCAAAGCCATGGTTAAACTAGGGGCTCAGATAGGGAGGCATTGCAAAAAACTAAGGAAACTAGTATAAGAAGGAAAATGGGGGTACATGCCAAGTTGATAGTAGAAGATTTCAGGTAACATTCAGGGCTCAACCTTTCCCCAAAGGGTGATTTAGGAATTCTCACTCTTACATGTGACAATGCATGTAAAATTCAGTAGCCCCAGGAAAACTTTGTTGATTGACTATCACAGCATTTTTAAAAGCCTGACTACAAATTATGTATGTGCTGCAGCTAGTTCCAACACATTTCTGTTCCATGGGCTTCTTAATTAAGTACAACACTGTTTAGATAATGATAGTGTGCCACAGAGATATGTGTTTATGTTATTTTAGCAGAAATAAATAATTTTAATACTTTTAAAACAATATCAAACTTATAGACAACTGTAAATTGCTAATAGAGTAAAATATTTGCTAAATAATTATAGAATAATTTTCCTGATGTCTTAATAAAGCTCAGTATTTGGTAATGTACTTCTTGACAAGGGATATTCTTTACATCCCTGATTACAATCTTCCAAATCAAGAGATTGGCGCTGGTCTTACAGTCTTCTCATCTACCTCAAAATCTTCAAGGCTCAATCAGTGAGCTTGGTAGAAATGGCCCAATTAAAAACAAAAACAACAAAGAAGACATTTATTCAGGGTCATGTCCATATGCATTTGCACATCTCTTTAGTTTCCGGCCTCAGATTTTTCTTGATTTTGGTGATCTTGACTCTTTTGAGATCAAGCCAGTTGTTCCTTCATGTTTCTCCCATAACTCTTTTTTTCAAATCCATGGTTAAGTCTGGCTTTCCCCTGATTAAAACTGAAACTATGTTTAACACAATAGGCAGTTCATTTTTCACAGCTACTCATTGTCTCTTGAATCCCTTCTCTTTTTTATTTTTTAAATATTTTTTAATTATTAACAATATTTCTTTGACATATCCTCCATTGTCCCCCTTCTTCCTCTCCCCAACTCCCAATGATGCATCCACCCCACCCTGTCTACTCCTCAAAAGGAGATAGACCTCCCTTAAGTATTCAACACAAGCTAATATGCCAAGTTGAAGCAGCAACCATCCCTTCCTGTTTGTATCAAGGGTGAATGAGGCATCCACAGAGAGAGGGCTCTAAAAAGCCAGTTCATGTATCCAGGATAGCTCCTGGTTCCATTGCCAGTGAACCCACGAAGAGCCTGAGCCATGTAACTGTCAGCCTTATACACTTGGTAGAACTCCTGGAGTTAAGCTGAAGAGAGGGAGGAGCAACTGGAGGAGCTCCTACCTTTGAAAAGGAAGGTTTCAAGAGCACAGTGGAGAAAACCACAGGGACAGCTGATCCTGCTAATGGGAGTTCACAAACTCTGGGCTGGCAGCTGGAGAGCCTGCCTGAGACTCACTTCTAGACCCCAGTTCCACATTTCTAGCATCATGGCCCTTCAGTGAGCGGGTAAGCTCCTCTTTCACTAGACTCCACCTTTCCACTCTGTGGAAACCTGCCAGTTGAAGACAGATGTGCTTACAGTAAAAATGTTTACTCTGTGGAGTTTTCATTTCTCACATGCCCTCTATATGGAGTCCTGGGCTCCATATAGTCAGCCACATCTGCTTCTTATTTTCTTAGGTAACTTTCTACATGCCAGACTCTCTTCTCCTAAGAAATTAAAAACTGTTCCACACACTTAAGCTTTTGGGAGCTAGAAACATATCAGCTGTCATTTATAGCACAAAATTGTCTAATGTGTGTCCTTAAACACTGATAGAAGTATAACCCTGGGAGGAAAATCTCTTCCTAAGCAATCCTAATTTCATTGATGACATTATTTTGTTTGGATATTATCTGCCCCATCATATCACATACAATCCAGCAATTCTGCTAAATTACACCTGTCACATACTACTGTGACTTTACAATATTACTTCACTTCAATTTCCCTCTTCTACTTCAAATTAAAACAGCTTCCTCTTCCAAAGACACTTTAAAATCCAGCTAAGTACCCACAATGGATACTTACTGTATTGTATATTTGTCTAGCCTAAAAGTCATGTTTAATTCTCTGTGTATCTTCAGTACTTCATACCAACAGGCAGGTGATATCTTTTCCATATAAATAAATTAATGGTCAATGCAGTAAAAAAGCAAGTGTTTTGTTGTTGTTGTTGTTGCTGTTGTTGTTGTTGCTATTTTGATTAGAATAAAAATGTATTTCAGAATGCAATGCAAAGTTATATAAATGTACAGATAGAAAATAAGGTATTAAAGAGAGAAAGAAGAAACGGCAACCATATTATGTAGCTAAGTGTTCTACTGCTTAGTAAAAATCCAAGTATGCACTGATTAACTTATAATAATAGACCTGACAACTATGATCAAGCACATGGAAAGTTCCAGGAAGCACCACTCACAGCCTGGTACTAGTAATTCTAACAGACAAAACCCAGACTGAACCTCAAGCATGATTCAACAACAAAAATGCAATAGTGTCAAATACAGATGTCAGAAAATCATTCCCATAGGATTGTGGGAACTTGAACTTTACAAAGATAATACAATCTTACCAAAAAGGTACAGACACAGGAGTTGTTCTGAGTTTGTTTACACAACAGTTGTTTAATACTTCAGGGGAACATCTATTAAAACTCAACAATCACTATCAACTATTATATCTACACATGTGGAACCATTTTAAAATAGAACTAATGACAAAGCAACCTGCAGTTATACAACATTAATAATATATATTATGCAGTTTTTACTTCAGATGCTGGACAATCACTATAAAACACCACAGTAAATCATAATGACAGCAATATTTTCACAACTACCTGTTCCATGTTGATGTCTCAAAGGTAATGAGTCAGTGTGCACCAGCCATAAGATGCAGCTTGACAAATATCCATTAAGAGAAGTGTTAGTAACATGAGGGAGTTTTCTTTCTGCCTCGGGTACATATTGCTTTTAAAATTTCAGTGTGATTTTTATTTTCAGAAGTATTAGATGCCCTTGTGGGGTATCTCACGAGAGTTAGCATTTGTTTTTGTTTGTCTGTATATTTCCTTTGCTAAAATATTAAACAGCATCAAGAGAAACCAGTATAATTTGTGTTTTGCATGCATAATGCTTAGATAATATTAAACCCTGTATGATTTGTGCTTTTCATAAAGTTAATAGTTGTCTCTATTTTATATAGATAAAGCCAATACAGCTTTAAATGATTTATGTTATATGGATAAAATTAACAAACTAATCTTTTTCTATATTATATTTAGTATTTATGGATTCAAGAGAATGCCAGATTCTGTCACTTTAAAATATTTTGAGCTACTCAAGGTTATCATATTTACTTTATTAATTATAATGTAATATTTTCTGAGTTATAACAAGTAATACAGTTTGCTTTTCGTAAAGTACTCAAATGATTACTGAGGCATACTTTGTTACATGCTAGAAATTATCATGTAAATTTACCAAATAAAATTTCAATGAACTGGGAAAATGAGCCAAGCATGAAGACCTAAGTTTGATCTCTGAGTACAGTAAAAAAGAAAAAAAAAAAAAAGAACAGAATCCTCCGTGTTTCTCTATGAATTTATAAGTATGTTGAGGTATATCCACACATACAGAGAGAGAGAGAGAGAGAGAGACAGAGACAGAGAGACACAGACAGAGAATGAATGTAAAACAATTTAACAGTCTTTGTGAACCAAAAAAATAATTAAATATTCATTAACTTTTCATTATCAACTATCTATTCTGTCAAAGAGCCACAGAATAGAAACATTTTACTAGTGTATTGCTCTTATTTCTAATAATATATCTATATTTTATCTCTAAAGAATCATCACTGCAATTTGTTTGCTTTGTCAAATTCTAGCAAATATCATTTTCAAGGGAGCTGCAGAAGCATACAGGGTTAGATGTCAGGTCTATTTGAATTTCATATATTAAATAGAAACAAAAGTCTTAATAATAACATAATAATTTGTTTCCATGAACCATTAGTAGACCAAGGACATATGTGTTCTAATAAAAAGATTCTTATATTTTAATCCAATAATAAGACTCTGCTTCAAAAACTCTAACAAATACAATGACTGCCCTGGTACAAAATTCAGGGACAACTTCAACAACACTTTATCAATTTAGAAATAATGAATGAGTAAAAATAGTTCACTTATTTATTTTTCAAATATTTGTTAATAAATATCTGCATGGTCCATTAAGTATCCAATATGTAACCCTTACATTTCTGGTTACAGAGATAAAATGGAACTAAAATTGTTATCTGGAAATAAGAGAACTGAAATGGTAATAAAAGATGAATCTTAAAATTAATAAATTAGGCCTCAATTATTTCCATAGAACAGAGAAACTGTCAGTCAATAAGCTGTGAATTTTATTCTCACTGTCATTTAATACTGATTATAAATCATCTGTCCAGCACAGAGAAAAACCAATCAATATCACTGTCAATGCCCAGCCGGAAAAATGAAGTTAGAAGATATCCTCCACACCTGTACCTTTGGGGTGCACATCAGCAGAAGACCTCTCAAAACATAATCTAGTATAGCAGGCAGTTCTATCGATTTTACTAAAGAGGGAGAAATTTTGAACCCCAGTTTTCTGATTAAAAATGCTTCAGATGTGTCTAAATATTCAATGAGAAAAAACTTTGGTTTGAACATAGACCCAATATTAAAGGTGGCTTCAATATTTCTGTTCCTCAGCTGTTTGTATTAACATTTCCAAAGTGTTAAATTGGAGCAAGAGCATCACAAACAAAACAATGGTTCTCCTGAATCCACTTGTGTATCTTAAAAATGCTTTCTTCACAGTAATTACTCATGCACCATAATTTCAGTGTCTTTGCTTTTCTTAAGCTACTTAGGGAGATAGAGCATAGTGAATAGTGAACAGAAATTCAATATTTAAAAATATGCAAGTAATAAGGAGTCCTGAAATAATGTTTTAGTCAAAAATATTATACTACACAGGTTCTTTCCTCCTCAGCCAATCAATAGTCTAACTCAATGACTTCACAGGTGATCAGTAGTCTCAATGATTGCACAGGTGATCAATAGTCTAACTTAATGACTGCACAGGTGATCAATAGTCGAACTCAAAGACTGCATGTGATCAATAATCCAACCCAATGATTACACAGGTAAAGCTTCTGTATACTTGAGATTTATATTTTGATAATTTATTACAATATTCAATAAAACATGTCTACTGTAAGTGTATAGAATAGTGTGTTTGAAATTATATTTTTTCAGTTCATCTACTCTTTGGATTGACCTTTCTAAAACATTAAGTTGGCATAAGTGTGTGTGTGTGTGTGTGTGTGTGTGTGTGTGTGTGTGTGTGTTTCTATCAGTACCATATAACCAAAGAATATTTTCACTACTCTCCCAAAACTTCCAGACTGTGATATTATAATTTAAGGCCCCTTGTGACACTACCCACAATATAAAGTTCCATGGCCCTGTTGTAGGATACCACTTTTGGAAACAGTCCTTATCACAAAACACTTTGCAAAGCAACACTGCTGAAAATCTCCTTTTTCTCAAGTATTATATTTCAAATTCATTTTGAACACATGCAGATCAAGACAAAATAAGTCAAACTTCACTGTGGTTTCTCACCTTTGTGTATGAGATTGTCATTGCCTTTATCTCTAGGGATGCAGTGCTTTCTTCATTGTATGACACTCTACTGCCCTTACTGACAGCTGGTGTCACTCCTGACAATTTCTTCTTTATTCTTAAAATGATGCTTTACTCTGCAATCTTGTTTGGTCTTTCTGGGGTTCATTGGGTATGATTCTTCTGTCTGATCCATTTCAGAATTATCCTCTACTCTAAATCTCAATATATAAGCTATTTTCTCTTCAGTGGAGGCATAGTTGATCAGCCAAACCTCCTTTTCTCTGGGCCCCTCATTCTCATCTACTCCTGGTGTCACTGCCACCTTGTCCACTCTTAAAACCCACACAAAATTTAAATGTAATATTGACTGAAGCCTCATCTATTTCTTACTGTGGTTTATCTCTTTGAATTTATATTACTTGAATATTTTGCTAGTTAATCAAAAATAAAATAAGACTCTTGCTTCAGATTCTGCATTCCAGGTTCTATAGACACTGGACAGATATATGGTATTGCATATCACTAGGATGATCACAAAAAAAGCCATAGTAATTTTTGGCATGGGAAGTATGTGCCATTAAAACTCATAATTACCTAAACCTTCTGCTTGCTGGGTACCTCTATAGATTTCTATTTTCTTCATGAATATTTTCTCTGGTAATGTTTGTTAGTATTGTATTGATAACAAATGTATAGATAAATTTGAGACAAATTTATCCATCACAATATACAGGAGTATTTATGGCAGTCCTCTTTGCCTTATTAGTTCACTGTCTTTTCTAATTATATTTGTTCTATATTGTGTTTTATAACTGTGATTCTACAATAGTAAGATCAAGAATCTTGCTATTCATCCACCTTTGGGCCATAGTAGACAATAATTCCTCCAATTTGCAACTCATTGCTCAGGTTGGACACCAAAAGTTTACTTTGCAGTTTAGGAAACTTGTAAGCATTAATACCAGAGCACATCCAATCTACCTATTGAGTTCAGGGTTATGACTCAGCTGTATATATAGACTACAGATGTGCTATGGGATTATGTTCTGGTACATTGTAAAATTTGTTTCTTCTACTATTTAATAAAATCCCGATTAGCCAGAAGGCAGACAGGAAGTGTGGGTGGAGCTACCAGATTAAGAAAACTCTGAGAAGAGAAAGAGTCAGGCAAAGATGACAGAAGATACAGAGGAAAGAAGACCAGAATTCTGGGCTGAGAAAAGATACCAAGCCACATGGCTAAACAAAATAAGAATAATAGGTTGAATTAAGTTGTAAGAGCTAGCAAAAAATAGGCCTGAGCCATAGACCAACCAGCATGAAATTAATGTAAGCTTCTGTGCATTTCTTTGGGACTTTGAGACTGTTAGTCTGGACCTCAGGGCTAGGCAGAGCTCATCAGCTATGGGTGAGTCTGGATTTGGGGGCTAGTATAGGCCAGAAACTTTTACTATACAGAAGCATATAAATTATACTCACAAATTTTTGTGTTGTAAAAATTAAAAGAAAAAGGAAATGTGACATTCTTCTTGGCAAGTTAGGTTAACTCTTCAGTTTCTTAAAATAAATCTAAGGCAATGAATTTAAAATGTGCTTTCTTTTAGAAAAGCATCCTGAATTATCACACAGATTTTATAACCAACAGTGTAATAAATAAATCTAGGTTGCAAATTCTAAGCACTTAAGACAACATATAGGAGGAGAAAAAGGCTAGAAAATCAAAACTGAGAGAAAACCAACATCAATCTAATAAGATTGTGCTGAGAAAAAAAATGATAATAGTAAAAACTTCAAATCAATAACATTTCTCATATCTGCATTAGCAATCACAAATGCTGTTACTTTATATAAGATTTGCATCTAAACTAAGTAGTTGTAAAATAACACAGAAGAAATATCATCATGAAACCAAGCAACTTTTAAGAAGACAAACTTATGCCAATTTAAGATATTGTTAATGGTGAATGCCATTCTGAACTCCAGATATGTACAAATCAGCAATGATACTTAAGATAAAGATGTGGCGACTAAAGAAATATAAACACAAATTTGGTATAATTCTAGCCTTCCAGAAATGTACCTGAAATGAGAATACAAATACATGCATACACACAAACACACACACACAAATTCTACACACTACTCATACTCATACATGTTACACATATGCATACACTCATATAGTCCAAATATCAAAGGGAGATGTAAGACTGTTTGAGGAATAAAGCAAAAGCACATCTCCTTATGAACTGGGGATAAGGATAATTGGGACAATAGAGAAGAATAAAGATGCTGCATTTTAAATATGTATATCTTCTGGCTCACTAATAAACGCTTCTCTTGGGGTTGGTATAACTTTGGGGTCTTTATGAAAAGAACAAAATAGAAAGAGCTTTTTGCATTACACCTATCACTGAAAGTAATTTGCCAGTTAAGACAAAAGAAATCTAATTTCCTCTTTAAATATTACAAGAACACTCTATAATGATGTCTTAGATCAGAGTCTATTTGGTAGGCCAAGCAATTTTCCATTAGCAATTCTGTGTAGACAGTTTTGTTTATTAAATATACATTAGAGGAAATGATTTATCTCCCTTTCAAGTCTAGACTTAAGGCACTACAGATGAATTCTTTTAAATATATGGAAAATAGCTATGTTTATTTTATGAATCGGGAAGTCTCATAACTCTCAAGACCCATATCCAATTTGTATCTCTAAAGTGACTCTTTATAAACTAGAATAAACATGTCATCTCATTTTTGCATATCATTGACTATTCAGAACCCCCCAAAAATGTATTTGAATATGTTCATTCAGTGTAGCTTAAAAATATATGACTCAGTGATGCACATAGATTATGTATCAGTCACTTAAAATATAGGAAGTGTTATGCACTTCATTTTAACCTGTCCCAATCTCTCAATTTTTACACATGCTTGTTTTTCATAAAAAGCAATTTTTATTAGTCATGACACCCAAAATCTATTTCCACTTTAATAATAAAAATTAAGAGCTGGTAAGCAATGTGGAAATTGCAAAGGGCTGCTGTTACAGAACCAGCAGTCAGGGCTGACCATTGGGTACTAAATGGTCAAGTTAACCAGTTAACCAAAAGATGTCCTCCTTCCTGGGAAGGCTGTTCTCCCACTCTCAGCATTACCTAGTTACCTGTAGTTCTTTTGTATGGTTGAGATCTCTTGGGCTTTCCCTGATCTATGGTAGTAGGTTTAATTGTTCTGTCCTTGCTTTAAGATAGTTATGTACATTATACAGACTGAGCAAACTGTATTTATGTGTTTAGGAATATACCACATAACACACACATACATCACAAAACACACCCATAAACAAAAGCATATTCCCTGGGCAAGCAATCTGGAGTAATCTAAAAAAGTTATTTGGGGAAGCCATGAAAGCAAAGTGGGATACCTTCAGTTCCTGCATCAGTTCCTGCCTCCAGGCTCCTGTCCTTGTTTCCCATAATGATGAACTCTAATCTGTAAGATAGAATGAACCCATTCCTCCTGAAGCTTATTTTGACATGGCATTTATTACAACAGCAGGAAGCAAAATATGATATGGGGTATAGTTATTTGGCAAAGAAAACTAAAAATTAGGCTAAATCTCTCTCTCTCTCTCTCTCTCTCTCTCTCTCTCTCTCTCTCTCTCTCTCTCTCTCTCGTGTGTGTGTGTGTAAATCATATAACTACTTGACATTCTGTTTCTTCTGTTCCCATATGCCAAGTTTCTCGATTATGAGCTTAAGTCAACAGGCCTAGTTTATGTTGTACTAAACATCATATTCAGGACTTCAAACCAACAACTAATTTTTAAAATTGAGTAAATACCATAGAACAGCTTATTTATTAAACCACTGGATATTGGACATTACATAGACAGTGAAATAGAGTATCAAAAAAATCTTACATTAAAAGCATAACCTAATAACTAAAATAGCATTACTATTTCATTAACCAACAAAATCTTAAAATATGCTTAGGTGTTTATATAAATAGCAAATGCTTTGAATGATACACAAGATACGCTAAAACAGACACTTGTTAAAATGAAATTGACAGGATAAAATTTTCACTTTCTGTTTTATAAATATATAATTTGAATTTTTGTAATCTTGAAAATATACCAAGTACTGAAGCAAGTAATAATCTGTATGTGGTTGCTTTCTATATGAAAATTATGACTATTTTGTTACAGTTATCAAATCTTAGTTCTCTTGTAATATGTAATATATGTAACCCTTCCATTTCTATGCATTATGGAATCACCCAGCACCAAGCTTTCTGTGTAGAAAGCCTTAAAGGTAAGCAACTTGTTTGGGAAATATTAAAGTCTTGCAACTCAAGAATGTTGGAGATGAGGACCTGTCTGTGGCACCTGAAGGTTGGTAGAAATGTACAAATCCAAGCTTTGTCTCACACCTAGTTAATTTTGAGATGAATCTCACACAAATTATATACCAGAGGGCTCATCAGTATTCTATGATTCACTGACAGGATTCTTCTTTTTTATTCTTACCTACCTAAGAGAAGGCTGGGGCTACAGAAGTAGAGAAGTCAAACAGAAACTAAGAGGCTAAAACCTTTGATTCATCTCAGTATCACTTCTCTAGAGTTCATGACTCCAACCATTTCCAGTACAAGAAATCATCTCAGAGCTGGTAAGAATTCAGATCACAAATCTTTCAAGAGTTTATAACACAGCTCATAGTCAAAGAGAAAGAACATGACCTGCTATGGCTTCTGACACTTATATTGAAAGTGGCTAATAAAAGATATTCTACACAAGGAATGTGTTGTTCCTATAAATATTTATTTATACACATCCAAGGGAAAGGTCAAAATGAAAGGCAAACTGGAATGAAATATGGCCAAAGTAAAATTTAAGTACTACTGGACTATGAAACAAAAAAATAGAAATGCACATATCAAAAAGTGTGACATTCTGGATTCAATCCAAGTCTGAAACATGTTGCAGTACAATAAAAGGCAAGAACATTTCAGCAATATGGTTGACACTATCACATCATTCATTTTTCACTTAATTTTAGTCCTGCCATGATAATAAATAAGATGCAAATAAATATAATAAATGAATAATATGCAAATAGTATTGCTGATCAATATAGGCACTCAGCAGTATTTTGAAAATAAATGAATGCCTTTGTAAGTATAGAAAATTCTATTTCCTATAACAGCATAGATTATATATCCTGAAAACCCTTCTCAACAAAACAAACTGAAACTCTGCAGAAAATATGATATATGCACTTTTAAATTCAAAGCTATACAAACAAAATGTGAGCAAAACTATGAAGGTGAAAAGTTCATGAAACCAAATAAATAGACACAAGAATTGGCACAGACATCTTGGCTATGGGGAGCTTGCTGTTGGTCTCAATAACTCAAGAGTATAGGGTTTTGACACATGTAGAAAAATGAATGCCAAACTATGCAAAAATTAAGTCAGGAGTTGCTGTATCTACACAAACATAAGATGCCCAAGAGCTCTGGGTCCAGGAAAACTTTAACTTTGAAAATGTATATACATGAATCAAAAGGATATTTAGAAGTGAAACAAAGAAATAAAACTGATTCATCCAGTAAATAAAGGAATGTAGATATGAGAATCTGGGCTCATGTTCCCAGTACTCTTTGCACAACAGGGTGCCATAGCCTCCTCCTATAAGCATTGTGTTTCTGTGGCAAGATGGCAGGTGAAGACACAAAGCCCCCCAGAAACTTCCAGGTTAGCATGTGCCCATCTTATGAATATCTGCACACACATAAATTCACACATTTCTACACAGCATATAGGTTACACACACATGCATACACAGATGGAATAAATTACATAAATATTTGCAAGAAAAACTATGTTAAGAGTACTGAGGATGTATAATAATAATAATAATTTCAGATAAGATATACAAGCAGCCGATAGAGTAGTTACTAAGCAACCATGGCACAGTACATGGGAAGCATTAATCTGTACGAAGCAAATCAATGTCCTTCTGTTGTTCTAAACAGGGAAAGCACTAACCAATGAAACCTTATGTCCAAATGTCATATTGTCATGGAAGACAAAGTAGTCAAACAAAGGAGGATGTGTAACATCCATGTCAGAAGAAAGAACACATGAGACTGAAAGTATTTGCATACCCAAAAATTCAAGAGAGGGGAAATATACAGACAAAAGGAGAAAATACAGAACACCCAGTACTTAACAGGGAAAATAATTCTTATATTGTGGACATTTAAAATTACTTTTAAAATCTTGTTTGTAATCCCACTGTTGTCAAAATATCATAATTCTTAATAACTTAATTATTATAGGATGCATTATAGTATTATAATTTTTATTTTTGAAATCATAGTATAAATACATTATTTCCCCCTTCCTTTTCTCCATCCACTCCTTCCCATGTCCTCTTTCTCTTTAATTATTATTGCATATAAGGTATATATAAATATACTTGTGTAGTAAGAAATTTCTGGCCTGATGTAGCCCTAAGGCCCAAACATGCCCAAAACCACTTAGTCCCAAATAATCAAACAAAGGCTTAAATTAATTATAAACTTTTGGCCTATGGCTAAGGCTCATTACCAGTTAGCTCTTACAACTTAACTCTAGCCATTTTTATTAATCTATGTATTGCCTATGGCTCCATGGCCTCACCTATGTTCCATTACATCTTGCTTTCTTGGACAGCTTACAGCTTCCCTTTTGCTCTGCCTTTCTCCATCTTTATCTCTGCTTGGATTTCCCACCTGCCTTTAAGCTACCTTGCTATAGGCTAAAACAGTATCTTTATTAACAAATGGTATTAAAGTGTACAGAAAGATATCCTACATCATATTGTTGCATTTATATGTATATACATATATACATACGTATATACACATACATACATTCATACACAAATACACATATGCATACATATATACATACATGCATACACATATATATGCATAAACATACAACCTGCTCAAGCTGTATAATGTTACATATATGAATGTAAGATATATGTATGTAAGATCAAGAGGAACAGGAGATTTTCTGGGAGACTGTCTCCTATGAAGTCAGAAGCTACTTCTATGAAATCCCACCAACAAGTCCACATAAATATGAGCTGAACAATGATGATATCGATAGACATGCTATTGCACATGGAGGAAAGCTCACAGGACTCCACAAAATTTTAAGAAATACTAATGGCTAATCTGGTTTATAAGTCTTGAATAAGTGTATATGATAAGTCAGAGTCTTTTTTTAAGCCTCCAAGCCACAGGAGAAGTAGTTCCAGCTGGAAGCTTGAGTGGTAGTGTCTTCTATTTAGTCAACCAAGAATTATCAGTTTACTCAGGAGATCTTTATTTCCCCTTCACATAGGGATCTATGGGTGTCTCTCAACTTCCTCCTGTTACCTGGATGCTCAAGTCTTGTTGGGTTGTGGATTGTAGCCTGGTTCTTCTTTGCTTTATGTCTAGATCATGCAGAGGGTGGGAGGAGCAGGGGAGGTGGGAAGACAACATGAGATAATGGGATGGTTGAGTGGAGAAAGCAACTCTCTCTGAGAGCAAAGAAGTGGATATCCTGATAGAGGGGTTAGAGAGAAACCTGGTTCTAGGGAAATACCCACGAAACCAGGAGATGAGCCTAGCTAGGAATCCAAGCAAGCAATAGTGGAGAGGGTGCCTAAACTGGCCTTTCCCTATTATTATATGACTGACTACCCTAGTTGCCATTATAGAACCTTCATCCAGCAGCTTATGAAAGCAGATGCTGAGATCCCTAGCTAAACACTAGGTAGAGCTATTGGTCCTGCTGAAAAGAGAGAGGAGAGAATATATGAGCAGAAGTCTCAGGATCATGATGGGAAGACCCACAGCTGTCCTGTGCTGTTGGGAGCTTGAAGACTCTGAATTGATAGCTGAAAAACCTTCTTGGAATGGATCTGGACCTAAAGGCATGTGCAATTTGGGAGCCTCTTGTACTCAGACCAGAGTTTATTCTTGGTACATGAACTAGCTTCTAGAGCCTATGGCAAGCTGGAGAACACCTTTCTCAATTTTGATACTTGGGAAAGGGACTCGGTACTCTCTCAACTGGATATGCCAGACCAAATTGACTTACTTTGGGATTCCTTGCCCTCTCTGGGAAGTGAATGTGGGGGAGAAGGTGAAGTGAGAGGCTAGTAGAGAAATGTGAGAAGGGGCAGGTGGGGAATCAGTGGTGGGTATGAAAAAAAAATTAAATTAAAAAAATGTCAAAAAAGAAAAAATGAAAAAAAAAGAGTTATCAGGAGAAAATGCTCACAATGAAATTCACAGGGAGAAAAACAAGCATTTAGAGCTTTACATAGATCTATTTATTTCACTTGGCTCAAAAACAATAAAAAATATGTATGAATAGTAGTTTAAGCTATCCAAGAAGAATTAGACTAGATTGCCACAGTCAGGGGTGAACATTTCAATGGTTGTTTTGCAATTCTGCACAGAATTGTTTATTTCGCTCCAGTGAATCACTAAGAAATTTCAAGCTTCATTACCTGTTGTGCTACAAGAAACACACCTGTGGCAGCTCCCCACTGACCTTGACAACAGAAGTGTAGTTCACAGAAGTCCCTCAACTACTCCATCCTTGTTGCCCAAACCTTATATATCTATCATGGCTTTGCCCTTCTCACAAATCAGATGAAAACCTATACAAAGTGCTGAGGCAAAAATCTAAGTTTTCTTAATTATATTTTTATTATTTAAAACAGTTTTTAAACTTATATATACGTTGATTATATTCTTCCCCTCACCTAAGTCCTTTCAGATCATCTTTCTTTCTCTCCATCTCTACCCACCCAACTTTAAGCTCTTTCTCAAGAAACAGACAAAAAATGAATAAAACAAAATTACCATCAGTACTACCAAAACAAACAAAAAAGAAAACACACACACACAAAAATCTGTAACCAAACTAAAGCACACACAAACACTATGAAAGACATTATATGTTAGTCAACTTCTCTACATTGACCTGAGAAAAAGAAGAAAAAAAACCAACGTAGACTAGGAGCTCTTTCCTTTGACTAAAGTAGGCAAAGTGTGATTGGTATTAAGTCAAGGGAAGCAGGCTCAGAGAGAGAAAATAAAAACTGTTGTAAGGGACCTTGTACTTGTCATCAAAGCAGTCCCTAATGAAGAGTTGTATGTAAGACACAAAAATACACTCAACAATTGCTATTATTTCACCCAGAGCATGCTCATATCACAATCCCCCCTCAAATTTCTTTTGAGTTGGAATGTCTTACAGATAAATGTTGATGGAGTTATAAAATAAATATAAAAATACAGGTGTGACTATAGTCCTTACTAAATTTTCTAGTAAACTGTGGTAATTATTATCATATTTTAGGTATTTCAAAAATATGAATGAATAACACAAAATGGTTCCACATGCAAGTATTTATTACTCTTTTAATACATTTTTTTTCTTTAGAAATACTTTCTTTGAGAAATGTCACAGTATTGTTTTAAAATGTTGCACTGTGTTAGTTGAACTTCAGTGGGCAAGTAGAATCTCAGGAGAGAGAAAATAAATTTAACTTAAATGAAAATAGAATCACACTTGCAATAACAAGAACTGTAACATTTACACACAGAAATAGAAACCCGTCATAAATCTACAGCATGTGAGAAATAACTAAAGTGAGGAACAAGTCAATTTCATACTATGAAATTTAAATGTGCTGTAAGTAATTAAAATTAATGTAAAATGAAACTTCTTCATCCCATGGTTCACTTTGGTCATTTAAACATTGCACAAGGAATACCTAAAATATTTTGGGCAAAACAGATGTTATAAGTAAAACTTTTCAGCTATTTTAGGTGTCACCACATGGATACTTGGTCATAATAAATAGAAAGACAGATTTTACTAGGGCAAGAGAGAATGTGTGTTCCACATTTTCTTTATGGCTAAGGCTTGATTGAGCTTGAGAATGTAACTAATGTATTAATTTGTTGGCAATGTTTCTGAATCACCAGACATTTACTACTTCCTCCCATCCAAGGCATGCTAAGATATTTAAAGTTTCAGTGAGATTAGACAGTTGGAGACATGTGAATATTAATAATAATATGATAATATAGACAGATCATACATGGAAATATTACATAGATATTGAATTATTAAAATTGTCATTTATCTTGTAAAATGTTTCAGTTATCAATTACCAATTTAGAAAAAATTAGTAGGCAGGTAGAAGGATTGGTAAAAGGATGACTTACAAAAAAGTGAATAAATAATAACTTATTTCAGTTTGTTTTATAATCCCATTGACTTAGATATGACTGGCATAAACCACAGTTCTCAGTTGCCTGAGACCATATAGATTTGGAGAGAACATGAGTTAGCTGTGTTTCCATTAGTATGCTATAATTCAAGGATGTGCCCATCTGTAGACTGAACAGAAACATACATAGGAAAAGTGTACCAGTGACAGAAGGGAAAAGTCAATAAACTTCCCTTGAATAAGTGGATGAATTTAATTGTGGAACTCTGAAGCCATATGGTTTAGAATATCCCACAATAGGTATAAAAATTTTGGCATTCACTATTTTCTCCCCATAATCAAATCTTTATGCTCTGGTTGAAGGTGTTATCTTCTTTAAATTACCAACAAAACTGGGTATATATATATAAATAGCCAGAATATCTACAATGGGCTACTTCAGAAAATGACTGAGGGTGTTTCCGAAAAAAATAGCACATAAGTGGTGAACTATGTGTGAAATTTTTATCCTCCTTGGAAACAAACACCACTCAACCAGCTTGGGATCTAAAAAGAAGATAAAATCAGATGGAAGAAGAATTTGAGTTGTTTCTCTCAGATCTGAAATCATCCTCTTACCATTAGACATTAGAATTACAGAATTTCAAATTCTCAGACTTCAAGACATGGACCAGTACTAAACTTTGTGCTCAGACCTATGGCGTTGGAATAAAAATTCCACAATTTGCTTACCTGATTCCGAGGCTTGAATGACAAGATATCATAGGTCTCTTGTAGGAACTCTCAGCTTCTAGAATCATCAGCCTAATAAATGATAATCATATCTAATAAATGATAATTGTAGATATGATTTCTTGAAATTTTTAATAGGCTTAGGTGTTAACTCTCAACCTATGCACTGCATAGTGTGTTTCAGATAGATATCCTGAAGCATGGTAGTGGAACTAAGAATGAATTCAAGTAACGTAGGAATTAAAGCCACAATATTCTAGAAAAGAGGAAGTAAATAATAAGAATTCTTCATTTGTAAGTACTAATGGCACACAAAAGGCTGGTTTGTATAAAAGAGGTAGAAAAAAATAGTTTAAAATGTCAAGCTTGACTTATGGAGTCCCTATATTACTGGTAGTGTAGGCCGCAATTTCCTCAGAATCAAAGCCTAAAAGTATTAAATGTTGTTTAATTGTTTGAGATTGGAGTAGATATTTCCAGAGGAAAATTGTATTAGTGTGTAGCTGGCATAATAAAATAGGAGTTCTAGTTTAGACTGAAACAGAGGTAGGATTGAGTTACCTAAGGAAGTCTGAGACAACAACACAACTTGGTTACTGACGGACTACTCACTGTGCATCTGTAGTAAAACTTGACTCAGAAGGATTTGTATGTTTGCAGTATTTTCTACTTCTTACAGGCACATATCTATTAATCAGACACTCTGCAAGCCCTGTTTGTACAGAAGCTATCCTAAGCCATAGGAAATGTAAGAAACCACAAAACTACAAACTACAAATTTTGTATGCTTCCCCCTCCAAAAAAAAAAAAAAAAACATTAAGTACAGTTTGTGTTGCCCATACATACTCTTGAATATATAACCCTCACTGCAGGAGGTTTAACCCAACATGAGTTGCATCCTTAAATAAAATCACCTCTTCTCTCTAGCAGTAGTCAACTGTCAGTAGACACTCATCTAGGTGTGGCAATTCATACCTACTTCCCCTCTCAGTGTTGAAATTTAGTCTGGCCTGAGCCTGCACTAACCTTATGCATAATTTCTTAAATCTTGTGGATTCTTCCATGCAACTACTCTACTGTGTTTTATAATCTTTCTGACTCCTTTTCTCCAGTGATATCTTAGCCTTGGAAGAAGTGAGTGTGATATGGATGTCTCAATTAGAACTGAGTATTTGACAATCTCTTACTGTATATACTTTGATCATTTATGTGATTTTGTTATTGCTATTTACTGGAAAAAGGAACTTTTTGATGATGCTTGAAAGATGCATTAATCTATTGGCATAATGATAAGTCATAGGAATGTATTTAAAAGTGTGTCCATTTATCAGAGTAAGAGTATTAGGTTCTTCTGTAACACCTATCCCCTATTCAGAAACAGGTTGTTGGTTCAAATACTAGTGCCAGATGTGAGTTTCAACTAGTAGAGAGGGCCTTAAATCTCATCAGAAAGTAGTTGGGTTTTTCCATGGCATTCATGCCATCACTGTGCCAATGAACATGTCTTGACAGGTCATTCTTTATTATATTTCACATGAATCACAGTTGGGTAAAACCAATGCTTCTATTCTCCTTGGCACTATGAAAGTATCTAGGAATGACGTTTTCATGTAATACCAGCTTGATGTCTTCATATTCTATGATGCAGGTATGCAATTTCTTCAGGAATAGGGTTTCAGCATCAAGTACTGTAGCTAATATCTGAGGAGACTGTGGGACCTCACTGGCCAATTACTAAACAGAGAACCATTCGTGAAACTAGTATTTTTATTTGTTAGCCTATGCTGTTCAATAGCGGCATTTTGACCAATTATAGGACAACTCCAGTTAAACAAATGTTCATATATGTCTATACTTAGTAGTAGTTTTCATGTGATTTGTTTTGAAGTTATAATTGAAACAAAATTAATAATATATTAGAAATGTATACACAATTTTTTTCTTGTTATTTAATTTCAAGAATTAACTTTAATTACATCATTTTCCCCTTCTCTTTCCTTCCTCTAACCCTCCATATAACCCTCACTCTCTACTCTCCTTTAATTAGTGACCTTTTTAGTTATTGATTGTTCCTGCATGTATATATGTGTACATGTATTCTTACACGTGTGTGTGTGTGTGTGTGTGTGTGTGTGTGTGTGTTTGAAATACATACCCATGCCTGTATGTATGCTTTCAGGGCTGACCATTTGACACTGAACAACCAGTGTAATATTTCCAAGAGAGTGCTACTTCTCCATCTCTCAGCTTTATTCAGTTGCCTATAAATAGTGGACTTTCCCCACTTGCAGTTTGGTACATTTTTCAGTATTCTCCCTGGTCAGCTCAGTCATATTAGTGAAATTTTAGTGGTAGAGTCTTTTATGTTACTAGGAAATACAATGTCACAGCAAACTCTGGCTCTTACACTTTTTCTGCTTCCTCTTTGGCAATATTCTCTGAGTCTTATGTATTAAAGTATTTTGTAGAGCTATCCATATCAATTGAGTTTCCACAACTCTGCATATTGGTTGGTTGTGGTTTTCTTTAGTGAGCTTCATCTACTACAAAGAGAAATTTCCTTGACAAGAGGTAAAGATGACACTTACCTATGTGTATAAAAAGCAATGTTTATAGATCCTAATTGAGGGTTTTTCTGCTCCAGTAAATTTTTCTTGTAGATTCTTCTTCAATAAACATTATTTCACTAACACTCAATAGTTATCTAAGTTTCTAGTACCAGGCGTAGTCTCGCTCTTCTTGAGCAAGTCTAAATCCAATTAGAAAGTAGTTGGTTACACCAAGGTATGTGTGCCATTAATGCACCCGTAGGGTTATTGTTCATATGACTTTTAAGAAAGTCTTTATTGTTAGTATTCCTCCCCATTTTTTTTCTTTTGCCCATCCCTTTTAGTTTAATGAGGTCCAACTTACTATTGGTCAAAGTACATGTGCTGTTAGTGTCATGTTCAGAAAGTGCTTTCTTGCTCCAATAAGCTCAATTTTATTCCCTATATTCTTTTCTATAAGATTTAGGGTATGATGTCTTATGGTTAAGAGGTCCATGATCCATTTCATGTTGACTTGTGTTCAGAATAAGAGAAAGATAAAATCACTACCCTTCATATGTTTCAAAGTACCCACATAAGATAATTGACATTAAATATGTTCTCATGTATTGCTCTGAACTATAAACCACACAAGGACATTACAGCACTGGATATCATCTCTGAAACTCTATGAATAATTGTGCCAGAAAAAAATGTGCTTGGACTTGAATTTGTGATTTGCATTAATTTAGAACATTTTGTCACTCTGTCTTTTAGTAACTTTGTTATTTTTATTTCAAGATATAAAAACAGAAGGAATTTTAGACATCTATAGTCAGAACATGAATCTAACATATATAATGTTTTTAAAAGATCAAGTCATCCAAAAAATGTCCTTAGAAAAGGTAAAATGCCCTTCTTTATTTTATCCACAATAAGAAAAGTATGTTGCCTCACATGGTAAGTCTCCTTAGATATAAAAAGTGCCATGCATTTGGTGGAGGATACATCAGTGACATTAATACTAAGTTGGAATTAGGATTGTTTAGAAAAAACAAAAAATAAAGGAGTAGAAATAACAGTTTTAGTCAAGGTTAAAACACACAGAAAAGAAGCAACTATAAAGAAACTCCTCAGTTATAAAATCTTCTATCAGAATCAAAATTTCATTTATGGATAGGTACGACAAAGAGGTTGAAGGAAAGAAGGGAGTTAGGATGTCTAGCTGACACAAGACTTTTTGATAACCGGGGTAGTCACCTTGAAATATATTATTGATAGTTATTAGTGAGCACATGCTTTGCATGTTTAATATATGTGTGTGTGTGTGTGTATGCACATACACATTTATAGTAGTCTGCAATATCACAGATTCTAAATCTGCCAAGATATGTCTCAAGATTCTTATTTTTATCTTCAAATAAAGATAGCAAAATAAATTATATTTCTACCTTGTTGCCCTTTTTTCTTTGGCATTCTGGAATTACCAGATTACTATTAACTGGTTCTTTTCCAACTAGATTCGTTGAATTAAAATCAGCTTTTACTTCATTTTCTATTTTTTTTACTGTTTATTCAGTAGTTTGGAAACATTTTGCACAGCAGGGTTCTTTTTCTAATAAAAATCATATGTGCTTGTTTGTATAGATGGGCAGAAGTACTCTGAATATGGGAAAAGGTATGATGGGAAAAACAGAGAGTGGAGGAAGAAATCTGGCCTTCCTTATCTTCCCTTAACATCTGCTCTATCCAGAAAATATCAACATGTCTTGAAAAATCCCTATGGCTTTTATCAACTTAGTTTTAACAATTACTGATCTAAATAAAAATAACACACTACACTCATAATGTTTTACAGATCAAAGAATAATTAAATATATTGTTTCATCACATCTGCCTCAGGATTCACTTTTTGTTTTTATGATGTCATTTAAAAGCACCTGGTAATGACATTTTAGGGTCATCATAAGCCTAACTGCATTTGGTATAGTGAGGAAAAAATAGCTTTATTTAGAATAAAATTTATTCTTTATAAAAATATTAAAGAGTTTACATTTTTCATTATATTAGAAAACACGGAGGATGAAAGTGTTTATAATAAACAATAGAAAATTCTGCCAGAATACAATTTGACATTTGTCAGGAATGACTTCTCCATCAAAACAATATACAGGAAGTACATTGCCTAATACCCATAATAGTTTAAGGCCTATAAAATAATTTTGTTTTGTTTAAAATCATAATTTTAAATGAGATGGTTAAAAATCTCTTGCTATCAAGAGACGTATTTCTAACTTAGGATAATGACAGTAGCCAAGCACATAAAATCATCCATGAATGCACATTATTTACAGCAGTTTTCTAGTTTCTAACGCACTACACACAGAAGGTCTACATGGAAGCTGAATTAAGAACAAAGTGAACAATCAGAAACAGAGTGACAGACATGCTTATAGGAAGGAAAAGTTCCCCTAGTCCCCACAGATAAGTATGAGAGCCTTGCTAGGACAATTCTATAAGTTGGTGAAAAACTGAAACATGATTCTGAGGGTAAGAAAGACTGTCAAATTCCTTTGATAAAGGTTAAATGTAAATCATTATGGTGACCAAGTATTTCCGATTTGATTCTGAACATTCTCTTCAATTTTTGTCTTATCTTTACTCAAGTTGTTTTCCAAACTTAACCTCATTCCCTCCTCCTACCTTATCAAGTCCTGCCCTCTCTGAAAAAAATCAACTTTCATATCAATCAAGATTTTAAAATCTCACCTGTCTTTTATATCTTCTCTAAACTCCTGGAAACTTTTATTACCCATGGCAACCATTGAGGATTAAGCCAGTGACATCTTCACTATTACTTCTTTAGACTTGTCCTCATATCCCTACACTATATAACTCAAAATTACAGAATGTGTATTGTGCCATTGTTTTCTTAGTTCTAATTCAAACTCATTGCCTGCTACAAAAATTCAAAGTTTATTTCTTGCATTTCTAGAATATATGTTTACTATCAAGATACCAAAGATTTTTGTGTCTGATCGGTGCTCATTGCTTTTTAGATATCTGCCTTTTGCTATAATTTTACTCCACGAAAGAAGTAAGACATTATAAGATATTTTCTGGGGCTTTGAGTGTATGAATGATATTCATAAGATATATACCTCATGATCTAATGCCATCACCTTTGAAGGGAAAGTTTCAACACACAGTTGGAGAAGGAAATACACATTAATCCCATACAAAATACCTATCATATCTCTTACATATTGTAACAGTTGGGTTTTCAATTGTTAGAGTCAGAAAAAAAAATTCTGTTTCTCTGATCATACACAAAACTTTCTGTTCAATATTGCTACCCGGGGCTGGAGAGATGGCTCAGAGGTTAAGAGCACTGACTGTTCTTCCAGAGGTCCTGAGTTCAATTTCCAGCACCCACATAGTGACTCACAACCATCTATGATGACATATTGTATCCTCTTCTGTATACTGTATACATAATATTGCTACCCATAACCTAGTCTAAGTTTTATCTTCACCATTCTGGATTCAGGTTACATCTCAAATCATTTTTTAAAATATTTTTATTTTATGTGAATTGGTGTTCTGCCTGTAAGTATAACTGTGTAAGAGTGTCAGATCTTGGAATTACAGACAGTTATGAGCTGCCATGTGGATGCTGGGAATCAAGCTCAGGTCCTCTGGTAGAACAATCAGTGCTCTTAACCACTGAACCATCTCTCCAGCCCCCATCTCAAATCTACTTTCCTATCTACATTTTTAAGCGTGCAGCTCCTGCTCGTTATTCTTTTCAGTTTTAGTATTTGACCTAACATGCTTCACAATTTGTCTTGAAGTAGTGAGTGAGTATTAGTAACTATGTATATGTTTAAAATTGACCATAATATGGGATACACACATGATTTCATATGTGATTTTTCTATAAGGTAAATTCTTTTTGACAGAGATTAATGTGTAATTATCTCTGCATACCTAATAATACTTATAAGTATGCCTTGACCAAAGTGGCAATCAATAGATGGTATTGAACTGAATTTTTCCCTAAACTAAAATAAGAAAAGTTTCTAGAACTTTAATATTATGGAAAAAGGCATGTCAAATTAAATATGTCGACACAAAATTAACCTAAACGTTAACAAATACTATTCTGAACATCAGCTCATTAATCTCCTTTATTTCTTCATTCATATCTGAGTGTGCGTATTATTAATCATCATACAAAGAAGTTTTGTTATTCTTAGAAAATTTGCCAAATAAAATTATTGATTTTTCTTCTAATATTTTTCCCACAAGAAGACAGTGCACTTATTACTTTCTCAGCTATAGGAGCTTTGGAAATACCAAGTTAAACAACATTGAACCGATTCTTTTGCCACAGGATTTCAATACATTTTTAATGTACTGCAAATATGAAATAGAGGAATTGTGTAGAGAATGCCCTTAACACATTTTGCACTTTTTGTTCAAGAACATATTACATATTAATAGGATGATACTCATTAGGGAGATACTCTTCATGACTATTTATTTGTTTTAATATGACTGCAAATCCATCTGAGAGACAGCAACACTTTGCAGGAGACAAAAAATTAATATCACATGAAAATATTAATATGTTAAAATGTTTTCTATAACTCTAAAGGTACATTCACACTGGAATTTATAGCATCAATGAGGAAAAATCTTTGCAGATTAAATACTTGATTAAAATACTATATAATTGTCTTTAGGACAGTGACAACTGAACAATTTTCATAAACATTTAAGTTCATGGCAAAACATTTTGATTTCATGAAGCCTAGTATTTATGGTCAAAATGCATTTTATGAAATTTAATATAAGTTTTTAAATTATTTTAATCAATAAATATTCTTTACATGAATATCAAATCTATTTATAAAGGATTCTTTTGATAATGTTTACATATCATTCTTATTTTTAAAATTAGTAATATCTAAACATAAAAACCTAAAAATATCTAAAAATAAAGGTAATCATGTGACTCTTTGAGTAAGGGTAGGTGATTCAAAAGACTGCTAAACACTACTAGCTCACTTACTTGAAAATTTTAAATTGTTTTATTTGATAATCATAACATAAATATAAGCTTAGTATTGTTTTTCTACTCACTGGTGGGAATTATTATGAATATGAAATATTTGGTACCCAGCAATAGGGAAAACTACATTAATTCAGAATATGCCAAAAATTTATGCCAACTAAAACACTATTCAGACTTTCATTTACTATTATATTAACTCAGAAATTAACACTGAAAACTTTGTATTTATTTTGTGAGCTGCTTAGGAATCATTAAAAATAATAAATTAATAATTTGAGACAAAAAACTATTTTATGGAATAAAACCCACATGCAACGGTACTTTCTATATGTCTTTCTAGCTCATAAACTTTTATTCATGCAGCTAAAACCCAACAGTCTCATCACTGTTCTGATTTGGGGACAAGATCTGCAATCCAGGCTGAGCTGTTCTTTGCTTGTCACTTGGGAAAGAAGCAAGAGATTGAAATACAGCCATTAGGTATCCATTTGTGGAAAATAACTGAAATGAAGCTTCCATTCAGCAGCTAAGGAAAACTGCATCATCTTATTGGCCAAATTTAAGCAAAAGATACTCCACTGAGGGAAGAAAATAATTAGTGCATAAAGACACAGAAATTGGCAAGGGGAACAGAGAGAGGGAGACAGAGACAGAAGGAGACAGAGAGAGAGAAAGAAGAGGAAGAGGAGGAAAAAGATGGAGACAAAGAAGAGAGAAGAAAAAGAGGAAGGAAGGGAGGGAGGGAGGGAGGGAGGGAGGGAGGGAGGGAGAATGTTTCTAAACTATTGAGGACTTTAAAGTTCCCTTGGTAGTAAATCTTCAGGACATTCTTGTATTTCAGCATTTCAGTTTTATCATGGTTCATGCTACTTAAGTATTTATAATTTAAGACACACTGAAAACTCTGTTGTGACTTTAGAAGGGGGCTTTTCCATTTTTTCCTTAAACTACTCTACATGAATTTCTCTTATTTGTACCTCAATTTTTAAATAAGACATTCACAGAACAATATAGAACAGACAATAACACATATCAAGAACACATCTCAAGACCAACAAGTTAGTTTTATTATACAGCATAGTGAGCAGGCTGATTTCCCCCAAGGGCATAAGAAGCTGTGAGGTGAAGTGTTAGAACTCATTCATTACAGGATTAAAATCTTTCCCAGTTATCATTCCATAACATCTTCTTTACAAGTCTTTCAAATATTATCCTTACGAGAATAATGTAAGCCTTTTGTATTTAATTCCTTAAATAATTTTATTATATTTTGCTTTTATGGAGGTTATACAGTATGAATTTTGAGAGAAAGGAATAAGACAAAGAACATAGACCAATGACCTCAAGGTTAACTGAAACATGGCCCAGCGCCTCACTTAACTGAAATAGAAACAAGTACCATTACAAGTTGTGGGACTTTGCTGACCCAATGTCTCCACAGGAAATTCAGTGTTACTGTAAAAGCTTAGAGGGAAAGAAATGAATCAAAGCCTTGGGATACACAATGTCATTATTTAGAAATGCACATACATTTATGTCTCATACAATTTTAATTAGCTTAGTAAAGAATTTCATAGCTTTTAATGAATGCACTCAAAAAAGAATGAAAGAATAGATTCATGCTATATAATACATACCAGTTAGAAGCCAGAAGTTTCCATGTGCTTCATCCCATTAAGTCCTTATCTGTTTCTTTTACATAATAAAGACAGCATGGTAGCTCTGTTATACAGACTGGCACTGATTACTCACTCACTTCATATTGATGAGTCTAAGAGAAAAGCAATAGCATGACCTGCTTTGGGTTATTGGAGAAATACACTTTTATTTTTTCTTAACAAACTTCGAATTTTCTGTTCTACTGTGAAATAGCTCTCTGGTGATTAGGCCAGGATGTATGCACCTGTGTGTTCTAAGAGAAGTGAGAAAATACACTTGTCTACAAGTGAAGGTGCAGTCACTCAATCAGGAATTTTCCTTCTAGTATTTTCTACAGCACAAACAGGGGAAAGTACTAAAATATATCATCTAGATAAAAATTTGAAATATATATTAAATTTTAAAAGAGGAATACAAGATACTGCACTCTCTAAAATATATTACTACTTCTGTATTTATGTTGCTGATTTTAAGATTTCTCTTTTGTAATTCAAAATACGTAACAATTGTTTTGCCTCTAGCAAATAAATATCAGAGAGAGAAGTGAGAAATGAGGTTTACATTCAAAAAGGAAAAATGTTTTTAATTATGACTGTGCATTTATGAAATAAATGTTTTATAAAATGTTGTGACAATTTTAATAAGAACTTCTTTTTTAAATGTTTTTATGTTTTGAGTTTATAATTACATAATTTTTTTCATTCACTTCCTCCTTCCAAATAACTTTACTCTCATTAAAATCATGGCCTGATTTTTTATTGATTACTTTTATTAACTACATACATAAATATATATGTCTAAATATGTAAGTACAACCTGCTCAGTTTGTATATTACATATATTTACTATTTTTCCTTTTTTATTATGAATAAAGTCTCATTTTTTATCCATGTATCCCCTTGTTCAAACTCCCTTCCCCCTCTTGCCCTATCCAGTCATGCTCTCTTCTCCCAATCTTTTTATCACCGCTCCAGCAAGGTCAGGAGGTACCCAAGGTCCCAAGATGACTTAGTTCAGCATCCAATCCAGGCATATCACTTTCCTCACACCAACATCAAGACCTGGTCAGGTGTTCCTCCGGAGGGAATGGGATCCAAGGTGCTAGTCCAAGGTATTTCAGATCCCAAATTGTTCAGGGGTTGTGGTTTGCAGCTTAGGAATGCTTTGCTTTTTCTTTAAAACCCACTAATGAATGAGTACATCTCTTCTTATTACTCTGGGTTTGTGATACCTTGCTCATAGGAATATTCTCCAAATCCATCCATTTGCCTGTAAATTTTAGGATATCATTTTTTCTTACTGCTGAGTAATACTCCATTGTGTAGATGTACCATCGTTTGTTAATCCATTCTTCAGATGAGGAGCATCTCGGTTGATTCCAGGTTCTTGCTATTACGAATAATGCTGCTATGAACATAATTGAGCTAATGCTTTTGGGGTGTGAATGTGCATCTTTAAGGTATATGCCCAGTAGTGGTATTGCTGGATCCTTGGAGAGATTGATTCTCAGTTTTCTGAGAAACCTCCATACTGCATTCCAGAATGGATGAACAAGCTTACACTCCCACAAACAATGGAAGAGTATTCCCCTTGCTCTGCAACCTCTCCAGCATAGGCTGTCATCTGTGTATTTTACCTTAGCCAATTGGATATGTGTCAGGTGGTATCTCAAAGTTGTTTTGATTTTCATTTCTCTGATGGTTAAAGATGTTGAGACTTTTTCAAGTGCCTTTCAGGCATTTATAATTCTTCTGCTGAGAATTTCCTTTTAAGTTCTGAGCCCCACTTTTTTATTGGGATATTAAAGGTGTTGGGCTCTAGTTTCTTGAGTTCTCTACATATTTTAGAAATCAGTCCTCTGTCACTTGTAGAGTTGGTGAAAATCTTTTCCCATTCTGTAGGCTGTCATTTTGTCTTATTGACTATGTCATTGACTTTAAAGAAGCTTCTCAGTTTCAGGTGGTCCCACTTTTTGATTGTTGTTCTTAGTGTCTGTGCCATTGGTGTTATATTTAGGAAGTGGTCTCCTGTGTCAATTTATTGGAGGATATTTCCCACTTTCTTTCCTATCAAGTTCAGAATGGCTAGGTTCATGTTGAGATCTTTGATCCACTTGGATTTGACATTTGTACAGGGTAGTATAGGCTTGAATCTATTTGCATTTTTCTACAAACTATCATCCAACTATGCCAACACCATTTGTTAAGGATATTATCTTTTTTCCATTGAATATTTTGGACCACGTTGTCAAAGATCATGTGTTCATAGGTTTTTGGGTTAATGCCCAGATCTTCAATTTGATTCCATTGATCCACAAGTCTGTTTTTACTCCATTACCAGGTGTTTTTTTATTACTGTAGCGCTACAGTATATATAATTGAAGTCAGGGATGATGATGCCTCCTGAGGTTCTGTTGCTGAGCAAAATTGTTTTGGCAATCCTGGTTTTCCTGTTATTCCAAATGCAACTGTGTATTGTTCTTTCCAGATCTGTAAAAACGTGTGTCAGGATTTTGATTGGAAGTGTACTGAATCTGTAGATTGCTTTTGGTAGAATTGCCATATTTACTATGTTGATCCTACGTATCCCGGAACATGGGAGATCTTTCCATTTTCTGATATCCTCTTCAATTTCTTTCTTCAGTGATTTAAAATTTTTGTCAAATAGATCTCTTACTTCTTTGGTTATAGTTACTCCAAGGTATTTAGTGCTATTTGCAGCTATTTTAAAGGGTGATGTTTCCCTTATTTCTTTTTCAGGCCATTTATCATTAGAGTAAAGAAGGGTTACTGATTTCTTTGAGGTAATCTTTTATCCTGCTACATTGCTGAATGTGTTTATCAGCTGTAGAAGTTCCTTGGTAGAATTTTGTGGGTCATTTATTTATACAATTATATCATCTGCAAATAGAGATGGTTTCACTTCTTTTCCAATTTGTATGCCCTTAATCTCCTTTTGTTCTCTTATTGCTTTAGCTAAAACTTTGAGAACTATATTGAATAGATAAGAGGAGAGAGGACATCCTTGTCTAGTTCCTGATTTTAGCAGGATTGCTTTGGAAATTTCTCCATTTAGTTTGTTGTTAGCTGCTGGCTTCTTGTAAATCACCTTTGTTATATTTAGATATTTTTCCTGTATTCCTAAACTCTCCATGACTTTTATCATAAAGGAGTGTTGGATTTTGTCATAGGCTTTTTCAGCATCTAAGGATATGATCATGTGGTTTTGTTCCTTTAGTTTGTTTATATGATGGATGACATTTACGGTTTTTTGTATGTTGAGCCATCCCTGCAATACTGCAATGAAGCCTACTTGATCATGGTGGATGATTTCTTTTTATATGTTGTTGTATACAGTTTGCCAAAATTTTGTTGAGAATTTTTGCATCAATGTTCATAAGAGAAATTGGACTGTAATTCTCTTTCTTTCTTGTGTCTATGCGTGGCTTGGGTATTAGGGTAATTGTGGCCTCATAAAGGGAATTTGGCAATATACCCTCAGTTTCTGCTGTGTGAAATAGTTTGAGGAGTACTTGTAGTAGTTCTACTTCGATTGTCTGGTAGAATTCTGCACTGAAACAAAGCATCTGAACCTTTTTTTTTTTTTTTTTTTTTTTTTTGACTTGAGAGGCTTTTAATGACTGCTTCAATTTTCTTTAGGGTTATAGGTCTGTTAGGTGTTTAGTTATGTTCTCCCTTTTCATATTTGATTTTTGTTGATTTGGATATTCTGTCTCTCCTTTTTTTTGTTTGTTTGTTTGGATAAGGGGTTATCTATGTGGTTGACTTTCTCAAAGAACCATGTGATTGATTCTTTGTATTGTTCTTTTGTTTCAATTGCATTGATTTCAGCTCTAATTTGGTTTATTTCCTGCCATCTACTCCTTCTAGGTGAGTTTGCTTTTAATTGTTCCAAGGATTTCAGCTGTTCTATTTTGGCTCTAATGTAAGATTTCTCTAGGTATTTCAGAGAGGCATCTAGTGCTATTAATTTTCCCCTTAAGCCCACTTTCATTGTATCCATAAGTTTTGGTACATTGTGAATTCATTTTCATCAATGTATGGGAAGACTTTTATTTCTTTCTAAATTTCTTTTTGACCCACAGGTGGTTCAGTTGAGTGATGTTTAGTTTCCATGGGTTGGTGGGCTTTCTGTGATTTTTGATGGTGTTGAACTCTAACTTCAATCCCTGGTGGTCTGATATACAAGGGATTATTTCCATTTTTTGTATCTGTTGATATTTGCTTTATGACCAATTATGTGGTCAATTTTAGACAAAGTTTCATTTGGTGCTGAAAAATATGTATTCTTTGCATTTGGGAGGAAGCTTCTATAAATATCTATTAATTCCATATGTTCCATAACCTCTGGTAGACTCCTTATTTCTCTGATCAGTCTCTGTCTAGTTGACCTATGCAAGGGTGAAAGTGGGGTATTGAAGTCTCCCACTATAAGAGTGTGAGAAATGATGTGGGATTTGAGCTTTAGCAGTATTTCTTTTATATATATAGGTGCCCTTATATTAGAGGCATAAATATTCAGGTTTGAAATCTCATCTTGATCAATTTTTCCTCAGATGAATAAGTAATGTCCATTCTGGCCTCTTTTAACTGATTTTAGTTTGAGGTCTACTTTTAGTTAGTTATTAGTATGGTTACACCAACTTGTTTCTTAGGGCTATTTCATTAGAAAATCTTTTCCTAACCCTTTACTCTGAGCCTGTGTCTGTCTTTAAGGTTGAGGTGTTTCTTGTATGCAGCAGGATGGCTTCTGTTTTTGTATCCATCTTGTTAGTGTGTTTCTTATTAGGTGAATTAAGTGCATTGATATTAAGGGATATTAGTGACCACTGATTGATATTTCCTGTTGTTTTTGGTGTTAGCTTGTATGCATATCCTTTTTCTGGGAATTTTTTTGATTGTTAGTGGTTTCATGGGTGTATCTGAAATCCTTAAGTTGGAGTTTTACCTCTAATGCTTTCTGGAGGGCCAGATTGGTAGATAGCTATTGTTTCAGTCTGACTTTGTCATGGAATATCTTGTTTATTCCAACTATAGTAATTGATAGTTTTGCTGGGTATAGTAGTCTAGGTTGGCAGCCATGCTCTTTTAGTGATTGTATAACTTCTGACCAAGCCCTTCTTGCTTTCATTGTTTCCATTGAATATTCAGGAGTTATTCTAATGAGTCTGCCTTTATAGATATGTTGCCCTTTTCTTTTGCAGCTTTTACAATTTTTTCTTTGTCCTGTATGTTTTGTGGCTTGATTATTATGTGGCGAGTGGACTTTTTTGGAGGGTCAAATCTATTTGGTGTTCTATAAGCTTCTTGTATCTTTATAGGTATTTCCTTCTTTAAGCTGGGAACGTTTTCTTCTATGATTTTATTGAATACATTATCTGTGCATTTGAGCTGTTATTCTTCTCCTTCTTCTAACCCTATTATTGTCAGGTTAGGTCTTTACATGGTGTCCCAAATTTCCTGAACGTTTTGTGTTATGGCTTTTTGGGGGTTCTAGCATTTCTCTGACTGATGTATCTACTTCTTCTATCGAGTTTTCTACTCCAGAGATTTTTTTCTTCCATCTCTTGGATTCTGTTGGCTATGCTTGTACCTGTAGTTCTAGCTCTTTTCTTCCAGATTTCTATTTCCACCTTTACCTCATTTTGTGCCTTTTTATTGCATCTATTTCAGTTTTTAGTTCCTAGAATGTTTCTTTCATTTTTTGGTTTTCCTTTTCTTGGTTTTCTTCCAAGATTTGTTCATCTCTTTCCATTTTTTGTTTGTATTTTATACTATTTCTTTAAGGGAATTTTTTATATTTTCTTTTTTAAAGCTTTTTTAATATTCATAAAACTGTTCTTTTTTTTCTGTTGTTTTCTTTTGTTTCCTCTTCATTGCTCTGTACAAGTCTTGGTGTTGGAGAACCACCAGTTTCTTCGGGTGTTGCTTTGTTGTTCTTCATATTGTTATATATATTCTTGTACTGGCATTTGCCCATGGTTTCAGTGGTTCACACTTAGTCAGCTTCTAGTTTGTTGTGGCTATAGGACTTGTATGTCTCCTGTCTACTCTGAGCAAGGGGTCTGCTCTATCTCTGACTCTGCTCTAGAAGTGTCTAAGTTTCAAAGGCATCAGTCTGTCTTTGATGACACAGTTTGTCCTGGAAGTGGGGCCTTGCCATGACATTTCCCTTCTCTTAGGGCTTGCTGGAGGAAGCCCCTCCCAGCTAAAACCTAGGGACTATCTCCTAGAAACAGTCTGAGATTAGACCCTTGGATGTGACCCAGGCCCTGGAGAGAGATTCTCCAGATGGGCAGCCTAGGAGCTGGAATATGCTCACCTCTGATTCTACTCTGGACACAGGTCTGAGTACCAAAGGCATCCATCCTTATCTACATGTACATTTTTATGACTAACCACTTGGTATTGTATGATTACTCTAATTTTCATCAAAGACTCTTTATCCAGTGACTGATGGGAGCAGATGCAGAGATCCACAGCTAAGGAGTGGGTCTAGCTCCTAGTGTCCCGTCAAAGATGGGAAGAGGGAAAATATGAGCAAGTGGTGGCAAGATCATGATGGGGAAATGCAGAGACAGCTGACCTGAACTACTGGGAGCTCACTGACTCTGGAGTGAAAGTTGGGTAACTTGCATAGGACCAAAAAAGGCCTTCTGAATGTGGGTGATAGTTGTGTGGCTTGGTCATTTTGTGGGAGCCCCAATACTGGGACCAGGATTCATTCTTAGTGCATGGACTGGCTTTTTTGGAGCCCATTTCTTATAGAGGAATATACCTTTCTCAGCCTTGATGCAGGAAGGAAGAGGGGCTTGACCTTACCTCAACATGATATGCCAGACTTTGTTGACTCCCCATGGAGGAAAAGCTGGGAGTAGGGTTAGGGAAGGTGGTGGGGAGCAAGAGAAGGGACAGGAGGGGGAAATATATTTGTTATATAAAATTTTAAAAAAATTAAAAGGAAGCTCAAGAACTTCCAAGGCTTTAGAAATTCACATAGTGTACTGCACAGGGAGGTGCAAGAATGTAACTCTTATTAGTGTAACCCAAGCTAGGGTAGGCTTTCCCATGATGCAGTTGCACTTGAGTCACTGGTGCTCCTATAAGTCACTCCAACTAGATTACTATATCACCAAGCTAGATTTGACTAATATCCTTTATTTGTCCAATCATGATTACCCATGATCCAGAGTGAATAGATACCTGTACACATACTCATCATATAAATAAAAAAGACATAAGCTCAAGATACTAAAATTCCAAAGATTTTTTTTAATTTGTGTTTTATATTAGTTAGTTGTCATAATGTTAGAATAAATAAACCATTATTTTAGCCAATATTTATTTTTATTGCACTTAGAATTTTCAATAATAATTAGTAATGTGTTTTGGAAGCAATTAGTATAACTATTAATATCCTTATATGTTTCTACTCTGCTTGAAAAGATGCCTTTTCAATCACATAGAGAATTCTTTTGTAAAGGGTCAAAGATATTGATGTATATCTTCTAAAGCAACCTGAATATTTGAACTTGGACTTAACAAATACAGTTTGGAAATATAATGGGAGAAGCTAAAGTCGAGAATATAAGATTAAACATTTCTGACCTCTATACATACGCATTATCTCTTAGACTAAATTCCTACAAGAAAACACTACCATCTCACTCTCTATGGAGTTATCTGTCAACAGAGAATGCTTCCTTTTCCCCCCAATATCTCCATATAACCTTAACAGTATACACAATGAAGGAAGGTCAGAGCCATGGCTCAGCCTCATTAGAAGTTACTCTGAAGTTATTTTCCATTTACAGATTCAGAAATGTTTCCATTAAAATGCCTTCTATTATACCTCACAAACATGTTTCTGCCTGTAATTCAACTTAATAAGCAGATTATTTGGGAGATTCTGTCTTTAAATGTTACAGAGAGGTACTTAGGTGCACAACAGAATCTCATCACCTTAACTCCAATTCCTGATACTCAATAATATAACTTTAATTGTCCCCAACAAAAAGTTCAGATGGATTCTTCTGACAGATCCAGAATTGGCCAGGGTTCTAGGTCCATTTTGAAAGGAAATTAATTTTCACACACAGACAGAAAGTAAGAATCCAAGGGCACTAGGAAACAAGACAAGCAAAGGAAAGTTGGAGAATTAATAATGGTTAAATGCCATTAAAAAGATCTTCATAGAATGTGCCTTTCTTCCCCTTTTCTGGGCTGGGAATGAACATGGAATCTCTGAATAGTTTCTGTGCCCTCACATAGGCATAGCAAGTCCACAGCTTTCATTTGCTAATGTCATATGTCCCTTCTGTCATGCCGTGGCACATTAACTTCTGAACACTGATGGATGAATCCAAAAGAGACATAAATTTAATACTCCATAATGGTTGTATTTGTGCAAAGGAAATGAATTAATGAATATGCTTACCTTCTTCTTCACTCTAGGGGTCTTTACCTTAGAATTTGTGTGAGTGTATAGTTTCTCATATATACTAAGAGTGAGTCGGTCATAGCTACCCAGTGGCAGGCAGCGTGATAACACATCCTCCCATTGACTTTCAGACCTGTTTAACTCTCCTTGCCCCTCACATGTGCTATCTGGCACTGTTATTCCTAATTAAGGAAAAAGATAAGCTTTTGCCTCAGGCATTACTTACTCTAAGGAAATCAGACAGGGTCATAAGGAGGTAGAGTTATTTAATTTATTGATTGGTTTATTGAATAGAATGTGAGAGCTGCAAAAATAAAGAGGCTAAAGCTATTATTTTCTTAATTTTTGCTTCAGAAAACAGTTGAGTGACTACTAAATGCCAAACACTTCTTTTTGCTAGGATTACAGTGATGAAAAAGCGGAGCTTCACACTCAGGACAATTATGGCCAATTGATAGATGAGAGCATCATGTCCATAAATAGAATTAAATGATGTGAAAATTACTAATAAGAAGCTCTAACTTGGAAGGACAGCATTTTGTGATGAAAATAATAATCTCTCATATTCTTAGATGGAGCCACATGATTTTATCAGACAGGTTTATGAGTTGTAAGCAATGAAGGTTGATGATTATATAACAGGTCTTTTACAGTACTTACAAGATGAACAAAAAATGGAACTCTTAAAATAATGCTTTGAGGATAAAACCCCAAACCACACAGAAAGAAAGACATGTCAGAATCTCAAGATGTTACTGGATACTACCATGAACAGAGATATGCCCACTTTGTCAAAGTGTTAGGCTTTCTAAACACTGAAAACATCTATGGCATCAGCTATTGTCATCAAACATTAGGCACCACAGTTTTATTTGGTGATAACCAAATGAAAAGCACCACTCTGAGTTCATAGAAAGGTTCTAAGACAATGTATGAGCAGTGATTCTGAGCATCAGCTCATAATCCTATTTTGTCAATGCAAATGAGCTTGAAATTTAGAATTATCATGTAAATGTTAGGGAGGTGGTATTAGTCCATTGAACAAATCCTAGTGAGTACATGAAACAAGCCCACAGTTCGGGAGTTGAAACAGTGTGCTGAAATTGGTCAGCTCTGGTCTTGACTGCATCATGCTGTGTGAAAAACTGCATGTGAAAAAAACAAAATCGCACAACAGCAATTTAGCCACACTGGGCCTCTCACCATCCATCCTGAGGGCATGCCACCAGTTCATCTGGAGGCCTTTCATTAGACCCCAACACTTATAAGTTTCACCTTCTGTCGATGTCAAAAGGGTCCTGATATTGCAGCACATAAACATTTTAGAGACATACCTAAACTAAATCTAAGGCATCAGAGAAGAAAGAGGGATTTTCATAGAAACAGAACCATTATTAGAAGTACCCTTTAGAAGGGTATGAAAAAGTTCATGGTAGAAATGAGTTACCATATGAGCAAGTAGAAGTTTTACTTTGAGCTACATTGGTTATAGCAGAGCTATGTGGAAGAGATGCTATATCTCCCTCATCGAGGTCAATGGTAAAAATGACATGCCAGTGAGGTTGGAGAGACTAACACAAGACTAATCATGTAAGGCCATACAACACTTCTGTCCTTCAAGTACCATCCCTATCCAGCTGCATATGTTCTGTGTTCAATGAAGAAACAACTTGGAAGCTCTGTAAACTATAGTTGTGAACTTGGGAACTCATTTTCTCTGCACTATAAAGAGTTCAGGCACTCGATAAATATTCATGTGAAATAAATGGATGGCACAAAAATACATTTTCATACAAATGTTTAGGTCTTAAAATTGAAATATTTTAATAGACCTGAACATTTTCATTTGGATGTTAATATTCTGAAAATTGGAACCATGTAACTAATAAACATTTTTCCAACTTTTTATGATACTTTAAGAAAAGACTACAAACTATTTTACTACTCTTTCCAAGTAAGTCATAACTATGTACATTTTCCTAAATCATAATATAAACCTCCAGTAATTATTTATATAAGTGATAAATTTGTCACAGAGATTTTGCTGGTATTATACATATTTTTATATTACAAATTAGATTTTTAAACATGTCCAGAAAGATAAACACAAATAGTATGACGCTTAATGTTTTGGATATATGGCGTCATAGACCTATATCACCTTCTGCATTAGTGACTCTAGTCTGTTACTCTCTATCTGAAATGATTCATAGTGAAAACATCTCTGCCCTTTCCCACAGGAAGTAATCAACCTAGCTGGATATAGTGAGGTGGCTTACCTACCTACTACACATTTTCTATGCTTGATGCCAGATGACTTTCAATGAGAATAAATTATTAGATACTATACTTCTCACATTAAAATGGTTATTATGAGATGAAAAGATGGTCCAATGGATAAGAGCACATACTATAATTGCAAAAGACCCCAGTTTAATTTTGAGCATCTACAGCACTGGCCAGCCTATAAGTGCCTGTAATTATGCCTCCAGAGCAGGGGGAGAGATTTCTGGACTTGATAGGCACCTGTATCCATGCACACACAATCACATATAACTGGTATTTTTTTACTGTTGTTTACATGGTATAATCATAAAGTCAAGTCAACTCTCAGCTTAAATATTTTTATATAAACCTGACAAAATACTTTAGCAAGCAAATTCAAGTAATAAAATATTATTTTTAGCTTATGTTTTCAGTGATTTCAGTCCATGCTTACTTAGCCTCACTGCTGTAGACATGTAATGAAGCACATCAACATCATGGTGGGGAAATGATGATGTTGTAGAGTCAGTTAGACTCTGGCAGCTGTGAGAGGCAGAATAATGGAAAGACTGAGGGATAGAGGGAGGAAGAAAGAGAGAGAAGAAGAGAGAGAGATGTAGTAGTAAGTTTTCTGGCTCAGACTTTTGGCCATAGCCTCCAGGTTTGGACATGCATACCCACAGACCTGCAGACCTGTAGACTCACAGAAACACACAGATACTTACATTAATTTTATGCTGATGGACATAGGGTCCAGGCATTCCAGGCATATAACTTGCTAAGTCTTAATTCTTAAACTAACCCATGATTCTTATATTGTTCAGCCATGTGGCTTGGTACCTTTTCTCAACAGCATTTCAACTTCTTTACTCTGCATCTCCTAGCATCTCCTGGCATCTCTGCTCTGCTCTGAGATGTTCCCAGAGTTTTCTTAGCCTGGTAGCCCCAGCCTTACTTCCTGTCTGCCTCTGGCAAATTAGCTTTTTATTAAACCAGTAGGAGGGACAAATATTTACAACACACCATAATGCCACTACAGAGAGACCTGCTTCTTTTAACTAGATAATATCTAATTTCCTTAACCTCTCCTAATAAACCATCAGTGAAATTATAACCCACCCTCTTTAATAAACTTTCAAATCTCATTCACTGATCTTTCACGAGGCTTTGAAGTGATATTTTAGAGTGGTGCTATAGCAGTCACACATCTGGGTAAATATCTGAAATTAACACTTTAACAAGGTGTCTGGAAAGATGACTCCATGGTTAAGAGCACTGAATGCTCTCCTACAGGACCCAGGTTCAATTCCCAGCACCTACATGTCAGCTCACACCTGCCCATAACTCCAGTTCCAAAGTTTCTGACATCCTTACACAAGTGTACATGCCAGTAAAACAGCAATTCATATAAAATAAAAATAAACAAATTATTAGAAAGAATTCTTATATGGACTTGGATCAGGAACTCTGGAGCCATCTTTGCTTTTCAGGAATATTGTCAGAGTATAGTCATTCTTCAGTAGGGACCCTCACTCATTTGGACAATCAATACAAGAATAATTGTACCTGTGACTACCATTTATAATAACTATAAAGCAGGGATATTTTAAGTCATCAAGATATGAACTGAGGTTGACACATCTTTTATTTTATTATTTTTCTTCAAATCTCATGTACCAATAGCTGCATAGAACAAAAGAAATGATTATCACTCACCATTTTTTCCTAAGTGAAAGGAACAACACTAGTGCCATCTCTAATGCATGGCTGTACCCCTATAACACCTTTAAAAACCAGAAGACATTACACATAATATGCAAAGACATCATTTTATAGGATTTAAGGTGCTACTGACACACATATGTATGAATGTTTTTCTTCCAAAATATAATCCCTTCCACTTTCAGATCCTTTAAGTAAAAGCAGTATTAACGTAAAGGCTGGTGCTTGCTCAGATATGCCAACAATCAACATAATAATATAAGATTTCACATCCATACATTGGAAATGTGGCCAATGCTTTCATCTCATTGCATAAGAGCACTATCTAAAAATATCCACATTAGGGTTGAGTGGATGCTGTGGATTTACCACTACCCTATTACTTATTAATAATCTTTCTGTAATGGAGTCTGGTGTATTCTGGAACCTAGTTATTCGGCTTAACTCCAGGATCCGGCCAAAGTCCTATGTATTAAAAAATATATTCTCTGTGCATCTGTTAAACTAGTAATGAAGTTTACTGTATCTCTTAATGCATAAAAACTACAAAGATGTCTGTGTCAGTAACCAGCACTTGAGACAATCAGTTTTTATCATAAAGTAGTCCCATGAGGATTCTACAAGGGCACATAGAAACAGTAGAGAAGAAAGCTCATGTTTCATTTCTGAATCAGAATACACATTTCTTGAGGTTTCATGAAGATTCTGCAAGGGTGCATAGTAGCAGTTGAAATGAAAACACCTGTTTTATTTATGAAACTTAGGGATCCACATTTCTTGAAATCTTATGGTTCTATTTTATTATCTGAATTTCTTAATTTTCTCGATAGTCTAGATTATTATTCAATATCTTTGAATAATATAAAGAGGAATCACACACATTTTTTTTCCAAATGTCACCAGTGATACCATTCCAACTTGATCCTCAATTTGTAAATCTGCAAATCTGGTCTAGTTAGTACTCCCAGAGGAAAGATGTATGCCAACAAATCTTGCAAATACTTCTTTCTAAATTAGAGACAAAACATTAATGTACACAGAGAATATTTACTATCCATAGACATGAATATTAATGTCTATAGTGGGCTATGACTGGAAACTTCTAGTCATTTTGATTTATGATTATATTTTTGTCAATACTATAAGTTTACCAGAAATATGAGTATTCAGAATGTAATATTCTTAATAAAGAGTCTTAACAAAAATATTCCTAACAATGTCACATCAGTTGTATAATTTGGAAAAATGCCATAAGCACTTATTTTACAACATTTCACATGTTTTCAGTTCTTTGAAATGATAGACACAGAATTGAAAGAAGTTGCATATAGACATAAATCATGGTCTTGATTTTTGTTCTTCCAGCAATTATATTACAGAATCAATTGAGATTCTCATGCTATTGAACTATATTTGTCACTCAAAAGCCCTCAAATGAGGACTTGATATGACTTTTGCCTTGACTAGCAATCAAAATGATTTATTGACAGGTTATATTTAGGAGATAGAAAAGAAGACAGTAAAATGAAAGACAATATGTCTATTTCTAGAATTCAATCTAGCCTTGAAAAACTATGCATTTTCCACCTTTAACAAATATTTCTTTTTTATATCATCGAACAATTACAGCCAATGTTTGAGCAAGACGAGGTACCAGGATCAATATCTTTAAGAGAGAAAACATTGTTCAATAGTCTATTATGCCTTATAAGTGCTTCATGATATATCTATACTCCTCATTAAATTATAAATAGACAAAAAACAAAGGCAAAAATTATTCAAGATAAGAGATCTACAGTAGCTTGGGGGAGTCATTTTTCCTTTTTTATATTATTATGAATAAAGTCACATTTTCTATCTGTGTACCTTCTTGTTCAAGGTCCCTTCCCCCTCCCACCCCCTCAGGACACGCTCTCTTTTCCACATCTCCCCATCTCCTCCCCTGCATGGGCAGGAGGTCCTCAGGTCCCAATATTACTCAGTTCAGCCTCCACTCATGGCAGACCCAGTGTTCTCCCCCCAACATTAAGATTGAGTCAGGTATTCCTCTAGGGGGAGTGAAATCCAAGGTGTCAGACCAAGATGTTTCAGATCCGAAGCTGTTCAGTGTTTGTGGTTTGCACCTTAGACATGCTTTGCTTTTTACTTTTTTGTTGTTGTTTAAAGTTCACTAATGAGTGAGTACATCCCCTACTTATCTTTCTGGGTTTGAGACACCTCACTCAGGAGAATATGCTCCAAATCCATACATTTGCCTGCATATTTTAGGATACCATTTTTTTCTTACTGCTGAGTAGTACTCCATTGTGTAGATGTATCACAGTTTGTTAATCCATTCTTCAGTTGAGGGGGATCTAGGTTGTTCCCAGGTTCTTGCTATTACAAATAATGTTGCTATGAACATTGTTAAACTAATGCCATTGGAGTGTGACTGTGTATCTTTAGGGTATATACCCAGAAGTGGTATTGCTGGTTCCTTGGGGAGATTGCCACCATACTGCAATTCCAGAGTGGCTGAACAAGCTTACACTCCCACCAAGAATGGAGGAGTGTTCCCCTTGCTCCTCAACCTCTCCAGCATAGGCTGTCATCTGTGTTTTTATCTTAGCCAATCTGACAGTTGTCAGGTTGTATCTCAAAGTTGTTTTGATTTGCATTTCTCTGATGGCTAAAGATGTTGAGCACTTTTTCAAGTGCCTTCCAGCCGTTTGTAATTCTTCTGCTTAGAATTCTCTTTTTAGTTCTTTTTTATTTTTAAATTTATTTTATTATGATGAACAGAAAAGTCACACTTTCTATTCTTGTATATCCTTATTCAAGATCCCTTCCCCCTCCCACCACATCAGGTCATTCTCTCTTCTCCACAAATCCACATCCACTCCCAGGACAGGCAGCAGGCAGTCCCAAGGTCCCACAGTCCCAATATTTCTTAGTTCAGCCTCCACTTCAGGCAGATCCAGTTTTCTCCCCACAACTTCAAGACTGAGTCAGGTGTTCCTCTAAGGGGAGTGGGATCCAAGGAGTCAGTCCAAGGTGTTTCTGATCCCAAGCTGGTCAGTGGTTGTGGCTTGCATCTTGGACATGCTATGCATTTTTATTTTTGGTTTGTTGGTTTGTTTAGAGTCCACTAGTGAGTGAGTACAACCTCTGCTTATCTTTCTGGGTTTGTGATACCTCGCTCAGGAGGATAGTCTCCAAATGCATCCATTTGCCTGCAAATTTTAGGATATCACTTTTTCTTACTGCTAAGTAGTACTCCATTGTGCAGATGTACCACAGGTTGTAAATCCATTCTTCAGTTAAGGAGCATCTAGGTTGTTTCCAGGTTCTTGCTATTACAAATAACACTACTATGAACACAGTTGAGCTATTGCCTTTGGAGTGTGACTGTGCATCTTTAGAGTATACACCCAAAAGTGGTATTGCTGGGTCCTTGGGGAGATTGATCCTCAGTTTTTTGAGAAACTGCCATACTGCATTCCAAAGAGGCTAAACAAGCTTACACTCCCACCAACAATGGAGGAGTGTTCCCCTTGCTCTGCATCTTCTCTAGCATAGGCTGTCCTCTGTGTCTTTTATCTTAGCCAATCTAACAGGTGTCAGGTGGTATCTCAAAGCTGTTTTGATTTGCATTTCTCTGATGGCTAAAGATGATGACCACTTTTTCAGGTTCCTTTCAGTCATTTGTCATTCTTCTGCTGATAATTTTATTTTTAGATGAACCCCATTTTTTGATTGAGTTATTCAAGGTTTTGGGCTCTAGATTCTTGAGTTCTTTATATATCTTAGAGATCGGTCCTCTATCACTTGTAGGATTGGTGAAAATCTTTTCCCTTTCTGTAGGCTGTCGTTTTGTCCTATTGACAGTGTCCTTGGCTTTGCAGAAGATTCCTAGCTTCAGGAGATCCCACTTATTGATTGTTGGTCTTAGTGTCTGTGCCACTGGTGTTATATTTAGGAAGTGGTCGCCTGTGCCAATTTGTAGATGTGTATTTCCCACTTTATTTTCTATCAAGTTTAAAGTGGCTGGGTTTATGTTGAGGTCTTTGATCCACTTAGATTTGAGTTTTGTGTAGGGTGACAGGCTTGTATCTATTTGCATTTTTTTCCAGATCTATTTTCAGATTTAAGAAAAATCTTTCTGGTAATTTTAGACTTAGAAATTAAGTAATTTGTACATTCAAATGTTGATAAATTTGAGAGCAAAGAAATATTCCCATAAATATTACATCTTCTTCTTAATCTGATACTTCAGATACTGAGATTAGAAAGTCTAGCTCCGTTATTGTTAGAGGGTAGTGAAAAAAGTAGGAAATCAGACTAGGTCAATTTTGAGCATCCTCAATTAGAAAACACAAATTTGAGTACTTCCAAAGATAGAAGTTATTGACATTATAGCAAAATAGTGTGTTACCTCACCATTAATGTGATAGCTGTAATGGGTAATTCTTTTTTTTTTTTTTTAATCTTCCTGCTTCTGTCTCCCAAGTGGTAGAATTAAAGACATGTACCACCACACCTTACTAAAGATGAGTTTCTGAATAATTAAATTATCATTTTGATGTAAGGTTTCCATTTGTTATCTATCTTTGTTCAAACTCACTATGGAGGCCAGAGTAACTTAAATTTGTAACTTCCCTGCCTCAATGCCCTGAATGCTAGGATAGATAGTATGTTCAGCCTGCTCAATTCCAGATTCTTAAGCAATAAGGCTAAATGTAAAAATTAGTTAAATAATTCTCTCTCTCTCTGTTAATAAAATTAGCATGGTGGATTGACACAAAAATAGATAGACTTATCAGTAGAAAAGAATTGAAGAAATCAGTAAAAAATAAGAAAAAAACTAGAGATATCAGAATTTTCAAAAAGAAACTAAAAATACACATTGGAGAAAATAAAGCATCTTCAACAATGCTGTTCATCACATTAGATGTTTGTGGGTAGAAAATTGCACATATACCTGATAAGGGATATCTTTCTGTAAGCTATGAATATCATTTGTTAATAAAGGGACTGCTTGGGCCTATGCCGGGACATTTTTTTTTTTTTTTTTTTTTAGGCTTTCAGGTTCTGTTCAATATTTGTTTTTCTGATTGGTGTATTTCTTTTTTTTCTTTTTATTATTAATTTTATTATTATGAACAAAGAAGTCACGCTTTCTATCCCTGAATATCATTATTCAAGGTCCCTTCCCCCTCCTGCCACATCAGATCATTTTTTCTTCTCCACAGCTCCCCATCCCCTCCCTGGGCAGGAGGCAGACAGTGCCATGGTCCCACTGACACAATATTGCTTAGTTCAGTCTCCACTCCTGGCAGATCCAGTTTTGTCCTCCCTCCCTCAAGAGTGAGTAAGGTGTTCCTTTAGGTAGAGTGGGATCCAAAGAGTCAGTCCAGGGTATTTCTGATCCTAAACTGTTCAGTGGTTGTGGTTTGCAGTTTGGGCATGCTTGAATTTTTTCTTATTTGTTTGTTTAGAAACCACTAATGAGTGAGTACATCCCCTGCTTATCTTTCTGAGTAGCGATACCTCGCTCAGGAGAATATTCTCCAAGTCCATCCATTTGCCTGCAAATTTTAGGATATCATTTTTTCTTACTGCTGCGTAGTACTCAATGTGTAGATAAACCACAGTTTGTTAATCCATTCTTCAGTTGAGGGACATCTAGGTTGTTTCCAGGTTCTTGCTATTACAAATAGTGCTGCTATGATCATAGTTGAGCTAACGCCTTTGGAATATGACTGTGTATCATTAGGGTATACACCCAGAAGTGGTATTGCTGGGTCCTTGGGGAGATTAATACTCAATTTACTGAGAAACTGCCATACGGCATTCCAAAATGGCTGGACAAGCTTACAATCCCACCAAAAATGGAGAGAAGTGTTCCCCTTACTCCTCATCCTCTCCAGCATAGGCTGTCATCTGTGCCTTTTATCTTAGCCAATCTAACAGGTGTTAGGTGGTATCTCAAAGTTGTTTTGATTTGCATTTCTCTGATGGCTAAAGATGATGAGCACTTTTTCAGGTTCCTTTCAGCCATTCCTAATTCCTCTGCTGAGAATTCCATTTTTAGATCTGAACCCCATTTTTTGATTGGGTTATTCAAGGTTTTGGGCTCTAGATTCTTGAGCTCTTTATATATCTTAGAGATCAGTCCTCTATCAGGAGTAGGGTAGGTGAAAATCTTTTCCCATTCTGTAGGTTGTCGTTTTGTACTATAGACAGTGTCCTTGGCTTTACAGAAGCATCTTAGCTTCAGGAGATCCCACTTATTGATTGTTTGTCTTGGTGTCTGTGCCACTGGTGTTATATTTAGGAAGTAGTCGCCTGTGCCAATACGTAAAAGTGTATTTCCCACTTTCTTTTCTATCAAGTTCAAAGTGGCTGGGTTTATGTTGAGGTCTTTGATCCACTGGGATTTGAGTTTTGTGCAGGGTGACAGGCTCGGGTCTATTTGCATTTTCTACACACTTCCATCCAGCTATGCCAACACCATTTGTTAAATATATTATCTTTTTTCCATTGAAAGTTTTTGAACTCTTTGTCAAAGATCAGGTGTTCATAGGTTTTTGGGTTAATGTCTGGATTCTGGATTCTATTCCATTGGTCCATAAGTCTGTTTTTATGCCAGTACCAGGCTGTTTTTATTACTGTAGCTCTATAGTATAACTTGAAGTCAAGGATGGTGATACCTCCTGAGGTTCTTTTGTTGAGTAAAATTGTTTTGGCAATCCTGGCTTTCCTGTTATTCCAAATGAAATTGAGTATTGTTCTTTCAAGGTCCAAAAAATATTGTGTTGGGATTTTGATGGGCAGTGCATTGAATCTGTAGATTGCCTTTGATAGAATTGCCATTTTTACTATGTTGATCCTACTAATCCAGGAACATGGGAGAGCTTTCCATTTTCTGATAACCTCTTCAAATTCTTTCTTCAGTGATTTAAATTTTTTGTCAAATAGGTTTGTTACTTCTTTGGTTATAGTTACTCCAAGATATTTAATACTATTTGCAGCTATTATGAAGGGTAACGTTTCCCTTATTTCTTTTTCAGCACTTCTATATTTAGTGTATAGAAGGGCTCCAGATTTTTTTATTTAATCTTGTATCCTGCTACATTGCTGAAGGTGTTTATCAACTGTAGCAGTTCCTTGGAAGAATTTGTGGGTCCCTTACGTATACAATCATATCATCTGCAGATAGAGATAGTTTCATTTCTTCTTTTCCAATTTGTATCCTCTTAATCCCTTTTTGTTGCCTTATTGCTTTAACTAAAACATCGAGAAGTATATTGAATAAATAAGGGGAGAGAGGACATCCTTGTCTAGTTCCTAATTTTAGTGGGATTGCTTTGAGTTTTTTTCCATTAAGTTTGATACTGGCTGTCTGCTTCTTGTAAATCACCTTTATTGTATTTAGGTATTCTCCCTGCATTCCTGATCTCTCCAGGGCTTTAATCATACAGGAGTGTTGCATTTTGTCAAAGGCTTTTTCAGCACCTAAGGATATAATCATGTGGTTTTGTTCCTTTAATATTTTTATATGATGGATAACATTTAAAGTTTTTCGTATGTTAAACCAGCCCTGCATTTCTGGGATAAAGACTACTTGGTCGTGGTGGATGAAATTTTTTACACATTGTTGTATACGGTTTGTCAAAATTTTGTTGAGAATTTTCGCATCAATATTCATGAGGGAAATTGGTCTGTAATTCTCCTTCTTTTTTGTGTCTTTGAGTGGCTTGGGAATTAGGGTAATTTTGGCCTCATGAAAGAAATTTGGCAATATTCCTTCAGTTTCTACTGTGTGGGATAGTTTGAGGAGTAACGGTAGTAATTCTTCTTTGAATGTCTGGTAGAATTCGGCACTGAAACCATCTGGACCAGGGCTTTTATTTTTGGGGACGCTTCTAATGACATCTTCAATTTCCTTAAGGTTTATAGGCCTGTTTAGGTAATTAATCTGATCTTCATTGAATTTTGGTAGGTGGTACCTGTCCAGAAAGTTGTCTATTTCTTCTGGGTTTTCCATTTTTGTAGAATACAGATTTTCAAAAAAGGATCTGATAATTCTCTGTATTTCCTGGGGTCTGTTGTTATGTCCCCCTTTTCATTTCTGATTTTGTTGATTTGAACATTCTCTCTCTCTGTTTTTTGATTAGTTTGGCTAAGGTCTTATCTATCTTGTTGACTTTCTCAAAGAACCAACTCTTAGATTCATTGATTCTTTGTGTTGTTCTTTTTGTTTCAATTGTATTGATTTCAGCTCTGAGTTTGATTATTTCCTGCCATCTACTCCTTCTAGGTGAGTTTGCTCCTAATTGTTCTAAGGCTTTTAGCTTAGCTGTTAGGTCTCTAGTGTGGGATTTCTCTAGGTTTTCATGTAGGCATCTAGTGCTATGAATTTTTCTCTTAAGACTGCTTTCATTGTGTCCTACAAGTTTGGATACGTTTGGATTCATTTTCATTAAATTCTAGGAAGACTTTGATTTCTTTCTTAATTTCTTCCTTGACTCAGAGATGGTTCAGCTGAGTGATGTTTAGCTTCCATGAGTTGGTAGGCTTTCTTTGATTTTTTTATGTTGTTGAACTCTAACTTTAGGCCCTGATGGTCCAATCTGTTACAAGTGATTATTTCCATTTTTTTGTACCTGTTAATATTTGCTTTATGACCAATTATGTGGTCAATTTTGGAGAAAGTTCCATGAAGAACTGAGAAATATGTATATTCCTTTGCATTTGGGTGGAAGCTTCTGTAGATATCTATTAAATCCATTTGCATCATAACCTCATTTAGACTCCTTATTTCTCTGTTGAGTCTCTGTCTGGTTGACCTATCCATGGTTGAAAGTGGTGTATTGAAGTCTCCCACTCTTAGGGTGTAAGAATTGATGTGGAATTCAAGCTTTAGCAGTGTTTCTTTTACATAAGTAGGTGCCCTTTTATTATGGGCATAAATATTCAGTATTGAAATCTCCTCTTGACCAATTTTTTCTGTGATGAATAAGTAGTGACCATCTTGGTCCCTTTTAATTGCTTTTAGCTTAAAGTCTACTTTGTTAGATACTAGGATTGCAACCCCCGCTTGTTTCTTAGGACCATTTGACTGGAAAATGTTTTCCCAGCCCTTTATTTTAAGCCAGTGTCTGTGCTTGTGGTTGAGGTGTGTTTCTTGTAGGCAACAGAAGGATGGATGGCTTCTGTTATTGTATCCATCTTGTTAGTGTGTGACGTTTCAAAGAAAAGTTGAGTCCATTGATATTTAGGGAAATTAGTGACCATTGATTGATATTTCCTGTCATTTTTGGTGGTAACTTGCTTGTTTTTCCTTAATCTGGAATATTCTTCTGTGGAATTATTGATTGTTTGTGGTTTCATGGGTGTATCTGGGGTCCTTAGGTTGGAATTTTCCCTCTAATACTCTCTGTAGCGCTGAATTGGTAGATAGATATTCTTTCAGTCTGACTTTGTCATGAAATACCTTGTTTACTCCATCTATGGTGATTGATAATTTTGCAGGGTATAGTATTGTAGTTTGGCAGCCATGCCCTTCTAGCTTTCATCGTTTCCATTGAGTAGTCAGGTGTTATTCTGATGGGTCTGCCTTTATATGTAAGTTAGCCCTTTTCTTTTGCAGCTCTTAAAATTTTTTCTTTGTTCTGTATGTTTTGTGTCTTGATTATAATGTGGCATGCTGACTTTTTGGGGGGTCATAATTATTTGGTGTTCTGTCAGCTTCTTGTATCTTTATAGGCATTTCCTTCCTCAGGTTAAGGAAGTTTTCTTCTATGATTTCATTGAAAACATTATCTGTGCCTTTGAGATGGTATTCTTCTCCTTCTTCTATTCCTATTATTCTCAGATTAGGTCTTTTCATGGTGTCCCAGATTTACTGAACATTTTGAGTTATGGTTTTTTAGTTTTAGTATTTTCTTTGACTGATATATCTATTTGAGCTACTGAGTCTTCCACTTCAGAGATTCTATCTTCCATCTCTTGAATTCTGTTTGTTATGCTTGTATCTGTGGTTCCAGCTTTTTTCTTCAGATTTTCTATTTTCATCTTTGCCTCATTTTGTGAATTTTTTATTGCTTCTATTTCAGATATTAGTTCCTGACATGTTTCTTTCATAGATTTGTTCAACTCTTCCAATTTTTTGTTTGTATTTTCTTCTATTTCTTTAAGGTTATTTTTCATATCTTCTTTGAGAGCTTCGATGATCATCATAAAGGAATTTTTGGTGTTGCTTCCTTCTGTTTCCTCTTTATTGCTCAGTTCACGTCTTGTATTTGTAGGATCGCCACTCTCTTCTGGAGTTACCTTGTTGTTCTTTATATTATTATGTAAATCTTTGCACTGGTGTTTGCCCATGGCTTCAGTGGTTCACAATTAGGTGGCTCCTGGTCAGTTGTGGCACTTGGGCTTGTGTGCCTCCTGTCACCTCTAAGGAAATGGTCTGCTCAATCTCTACCTCTGCTCTGGGCAGGGGACTGAATTTCAAGTCTTCAATCTTTCTCTGTTTGACCAATTGGGAGCAGGATGGCAGCCATGCAAATTTCCTCAGCAGCAGCTGGAGGGGACTGTGGCAGTCAAAGCTTATCTCCTTCTGCTACAGAGTGCATGGGTGCAGAGAGAACCAGGTCCCGGAACCAGAACCAGAACCGATGGGAGCTCAACTCTCCCTGGCAGGGATACAGGCACTTGGGCCTGCTGACCCCTCCTCACCTTGGGCAGGATCTGAGTCTGTCCTTCAAGGTCCCCAGTCCTTATCCATTTGCTCAGTTGGAGGTGGGTAGCCCTGCAAATTTCCTCAGCAGCAGCTGGGGGGACTGTGGCAGTCAGAGCTTATCTCTATCTACTACAGAGTGCGTGGGTGCACGCTCTACAGAGAGGAACCAGTCCCAGACTATTTGAATTTTTCTACACAGTACCATTCAGCTATGCCAACACCATTTGTTAAATATACTATCTTTTTTTCCATTGAATATTTTGGTCTCTTTGTCGAAGACCAGGTGTTCATAGGTTTTTGGGTTAATGTCTGGATCCTCAGTTCTACTACACTGGTCCACAAGTCTGTTTTTATGCCAGTACCAAGCTGGTTTTTTTTATTTTTTCCTTCTTTATTTTGTATTTATCAAAAAAAAAAAACAGTAAAAAGAATTTAAAATGCGGAAGAGTTAACAATAACTATACAGAGGATAAGAATCATAAGCATGGCTTATCAAGGGTGGAAATGCAAATAAGATTGCTACACATATATTTTCTTTGTGTTCAGCTTTCCCTCTGAATTTTTTTTTCCATCCCTGT
>PVIH01010310.1:0-76369 GCA_004025045.1 Sigmodon hispidus
CGGAACCGGAAGCAGTGTGAGGTCAACTCTCCCTCCCAGGCCAGGATACAGGCGCTGAGGCCCGCCGAGCCCTCCTCACCTCTGGTCAGGGTTCGAATCCGCCCCTCATAGACCCCTGCAGTTGGTTTGCTCAGTTCACTCAGTTCAGGGTCCCAGTAGGGCTCTTAGTAGATTCCCTGAGCAGCAGGGGCTGCGGGTGCGGCCAGGTGCAGAGTTCAGCTGCCCCTGCTCCAGAGTGCGCTGGGACGCCTGCCCTGTGGCTCTTAACCACTAAGCCATCTTTGCAGTCCCTAGTCTTATTTATTGTTTTTTTTTTTTTTTAAACTTTATTTATTTATTTATTTATTTGCCTTGATGTTTGCCTGGAACTGGAACTACAGACAGTTGTCAGCTGCCATGTGGGTGCTGGGAATCGAACCCGGGTCCTCTGGAAGAGCAGACGGTGCTCTTAACCGCTGAGTCATCTCTCCAGCCCGAGATTTACTTTTTAAGAGATGACAAGAGCTAAGAAACTTCTCTTGGATTGTCGTTTATAAGGGCTAAAAACTATTTAAAAACTGGGTTTGCTAACAATTTTTAGTGGTAATTGTTATTTTAAAGATGTTTCGGTTGTATTTAAATTATCATTTGACATTTCAGAAAAGTATTTTATGAAGATTAGTGAGCTAGGGATTCCAGGGATAGGTTTGGTGGTACCGTACTTTGGTGAGTTAGACAATTCAGCATCTTTTGTTTTCAGGAGGCTTTGAATCAAATGTTTCCTGCATATCTCTAGTTTCTAGTTTCTAAGTGTATGTGTCTGTGTGTCTGTCGGTCTGTCTGTCTTGTCTAGTATGTGTGGCATATGTATTATATTAAAGCATATCATCTTTGTAAAGCCACAGAACTGTCATGAAAGTGTGATCAGCTGTTTCAGAGATGAACATCTGGCACAGCCATGGACTAAGTTTTGAGGCTGCTGTCTTTGAAATGTTAAGGCATAAATTGTGGAAAATTAGAGTTACAATTTTAGTTTTTAAGCAAAGACCTTCAATATCTTTTTCAATAAACTGATTGTATTTTAATGCAATCTTCATGTGAATGTATTTGAAGTACATATAATTTTGATATACAAAAGTATAAATATTTTATTTTTTAATTCATATGAGTAAGTTAGCATTAGACTAGGATTCCTTAGTTGCTTTGGGTTAGTGTTATCTGCCAGGTTGAAGTGAGGTATTCACTAAATCTATTTGGATAGTGTTCACAAAATAAAACTCAGAAAGACAGATAGCACATGGGGAAGAAAGAGTCTTCATTCATTTCTAACCAACCATGTCCCCTTTTTCCCTGCATAAAAATAACATCAGATACATTGGTCTGGACCTTGTAATTTTTTACTTAGTGTCTTTGTGACCTCTAAAATGTAGTGTTTTGTAGCAGTCGTCAACAGGGAAAAATCCCCAAAGGACAGAAATAGCTTTTTCGATAGAGAGTTCCATTTTCCAAAAGTCCAGTAAACTGTTTTAACATTAATGTTGTTTTAATTTGTCAGTTTTAAGATGGTGAATAGTTGCAAAAAGCTGTTTTTTTGTTATTGAGTAGTGCTAGATGGGCTTGGTTGCAACTCAGGGTCTTTAGCCTATTTTCTCATCGAGAGTCACATTGGACCAGCCTCCAAAGAATATGTTTATTTTTCATGGATAAAACTGAAAATGATGATACTTAAGTGTAACAATTTTAGGGTTTGCATGCATTTGTAATAGCATAATATCCTAAATTTTATTATATTCTTAAGGTGTTTTTCTTTTTTGGTTTTTCATGACAGGATTTATCTGTGTAACAGTCCTGGCTGTCATGGAACTTGTTCTGTAAAACAAGCTGGCCTTGAACTCACAGAGATCTGTATGCTTTTGCCTCCTCAGTGCTAACACTGCCTAAGTGTTTCTTTATACTTTTACCATAACTAAGTTTACCTCTCGAGAATCTACTGTTTTATTTTGCACGTTAAACTTTTTTGTAATTTGCTTGTGTTGAATAGTTCATTTTTTAGTGCCATATAATTTTTTTTTTAAATCTACATATGTGGGTGTTTTGCTTCTATGTATGTCTGTATATTATTTGGATGTCTGGTATCTGTGGGGGCCAGAAGAGAGTGTCAGATCTCCTGGAACTGGAGTTAAAAACAACATTTGTGAGCATCACTATGTGGGTGCTGAAAATTGAATCCTAGTTCTTTGGAAGTGTGGCCAAATCTCTTAGCTACCAAGCCATCTCTTTGGCCTCTTCACTCCAACATTATATTGTAGAAAAATTCTTTGCCTGACTTATTGTTTATCATATATTTAGCATTTTTATTTTTCTTTGGCCTAGTGGTTAAAAAGGTAAATTATGTGCTTGTTTTTATGTATGTTGTGTGCCTATTTTTCTACATTTCAAGTAATTTTTAAAAAAGTTATTTTCTATGTGTATGTGTATTTTGGTTACTTGTTTATCTGTGTACACCATGCATGTCTGGTGCTCTTAGAGCCCGCTGGAGGGCATTAGATCTCCTAGAACTGTGGTTAGAGATGGTTGTGAGCCACCGTGTAGGCACTGGGAATTAAACCTGGGTCTTCTGGAAGAGCAGCAAATGCTCTTAACCCCCCCCACCTTTTTTTCTAAATAACATTTTTAATAGTTTATCTTATGCTTTGGTAATGTTTATTTTTCTTGGCTTGATGTTTAGTGATTGTTTATTGGCTTATTTTGCTGAGGAAAACCTGGCAGCCATTATTCCTTCCAAGAGTTTTAGTTCCTTCCTTCTGCATCTGGGATTAGACTTCTCAGGGCTGTATCTTCCTGGTGATCACCCCTCCCCACCCCCATCTTATAAACTATTTGTTTTGTGATTGATTAATCTTTTTCATAGTATCATCTACTTTTATGTCCTAATAATGCATTTAAAAATTGATAAAACATTTTAATGTCAAGAATTATTTTAGCTATAGTTTGTTTCTTATTTTTACTTTTCTTTGACTTTGTGACATATTTGTAAATTATTTCAAAATTCTTATTAATTTTGGCCTCTGGATTATTTATGTCTGGGGTACATGTTGTATCTTTTATGCTTCTTGACATGTTTTTGAAAAGATACTGGGCATGTTCTATTGTTGAATGGTAAATCTTTCTTCTGAGATATTTGGCTTTTTGAAGAGGGTAATCTGGGTTTCACTTCAGTTGGTACAGATCCCTTACCAGGGTATATCTCATTAAGATGTACCAATAATAATGTACAGCTTCTAAGTTATTCCTAGTTGGCCTAGTTTTTGTACTGTTCTTGACTTAAGGGTTGGAGTTCACACACACACATACACACACACACCTAATTTTGGTAATGCCACCTAGCCTGTCCCTTTTAAGAGTCTCTAAAACAAAAGGGTATGTAACAATCTGTAGATGGCCTGCAGATCTTAAAAGTAGTTTCTGTCTGGCTCTTTATAAAAATATAGCCAACTTTTGTTTTAGGGCTAATTCAACCCCACTGATTCTTTCCTATCTTTTGAGTCTCCTGAGTTTGTGAAAACCTTGTGTTCTGGCTGGTCAGAACTCAGACATGTCTCTGGTCTGGCTGTCTGTTGCTTCTGTAGCTCAGGCCTCCTCTCTGCCTGGCCTTTGTGTGTGTGTGCACATATGCACATGACACTTAGTAGCCAGCAGCAACCCTGAAAGAGCTTTGCTGCAAATGTAGTTCTATAGCTAAGTCCTGTTTTGTCACTCCTCTGGAAGGGAACTGTACTCTGCTTGAGTTACCTCTCCCTGCACCCAATCCATAAAGTGCTATAGCAAATAATACTGTCTGTGGGTTTTTTTCCTTCAAATGCCAATTTTTTGTTGATTGCTTAATATTTGGAAACACTCATTTTCTGTTCAATCTTCTACTTGGACTTTCCAGTCTGTTCTTTGTTACTTTGTTGTTAGAAGTGACTCACATGGTGGTAAATGGGAGTGGCTACTTGTGTCTGACAGTAAATAAACAGATACACACCCCACTGAGTGCAGTAACTTGGTTCACCCATTTGGTCTCATGCTAGTTAGATGACTTTTCTAACATCTCATTGAGGAAGGAATTAAGAACCTCTGATTCCTTTAGTGGTTTTATCTATTTCCTCTTTGCTAGCCTCTTCCCACCCCTCTGTGTTTCTCTCCCCCTTAAACTCCTTTGAGATGTCAGTTTGTGTGGATGTGTATTGGTCTCCCTGTCAAAGCTACCATATTCTCTTTCATTCTTAAGAAGGGACATAGCATTTTTCTGTAGAGCTCAGTCCACATTGAGTTTGTGTTCATATCCACATTCTGATTTTTTGGATTCAGAGCTTCTCAGGGTGTTGTTTTATAGATTCATTACCTGTGTCTTGTTACCTTGGGTGCTGCCAGTATTCAGTGGAAGATAGAACATTGGTTAATATGATGATGTTGAACCTTTAGAACAAAAAGACCCTGTGTTTGAACAAGAAAATTGATATGCCAAGTTGCTTTTCTTATTCTCTCAGATATTCTAACACAGATGAACTGTGACTAAATGAACTTAAAATTTTACTGTTGGCTTCCAGGTATTGAAGAATCAAATTCCTTCTCTGAAGCAGCATAACTGCCTCCATTGAACCATACATATGGGGAAAAATCATAAAATTCTTAAATAAAACAAACTTCAAAGCCTGCCTTACCTTTGCTATTTATTTTAATATTTAACCTTTTACATAACTAGGTACATTTCTGAGTTACACTTAACTGCTTTAATCTTGGCCCCACGTCTTCAAATTCTAAGTCCAATTTAGGCCATCTGCCTACTTTTGTTGCTCATGATGTGACTTGTCAGTTTTCAGGGAAGTTCAAATGGCCATGGCTGTGGTAGCTCATGCAACTTTGTTGTCAAATTCTTTGGAAAAGTTCTGGTGTTTTCCTTTTTTCACTCTAGCCTCCTCTTCCATTTGTATTAGATGGCAAACCTGTGCTCCATATAGAAATCATTGGAGAACAGCTCATGGGTAGAGTGTCTCATTACTGTTGAGTTCAACACCACAAGCTTATTTCTAGCTTGCATTCTATTCCCTTTTTGGTACATGTTTTGTCTGCATGTATCCCTGTGTGAAACTGTTGAATCCCCAAAACTGGAGTTACAGACAGATGTAATCTGCCATATGGGAGCTGGGAATTGAACTCAGGTCCTCTGGAAAGAGCTGCCAATGCTCTTAACTGCTGAGTCATTTCTCCAGCCCCGAGGCCAAACTTTTAATGGCTTTAAAACAAATTGTTTTGAAGGGAATAGATGAACTGTGAGGTTTTTGATTATTGTACAGTATTTTTCAGTATAAGAATTACCTTTTGTTAATAGCAAGATTCACCACCCCTTTTAAAGTAGAAATAGGGAGATGGCATTGAAAATATGAGTTTCCCTGTCAGTAGAATTTTTTCATTGAAAACCTTTAGATAATATCAACCTGTAAGAAAATTTGTAGGAAGCTATTGATTTTGATTTTTCTAATCTCAAAAAAGCTTATAAATAATGCACCGAGGTTACAAACAAAACCCCAGAAGGGATCATTTTTCCAATCTTCCCCCCATCTTGACAGTTCTTTTGGATTTAGCTTAGTCAGCCTTTCTTGAGAGAGAACCCTCTTCCCACCAGTTGTGTCCTCTTTGCAGTTTTACACATAGTTTAACGTACCCATCAGATTCTGGGTTTGTCTGAAGACCAGTGTCTATGAAGGACTTTTCTTTAGAGCTTAGAACATTTTTAAATGACAAGGATTCAATCCTTTGTTAGATTTCTCTTCTTACCTTTTGGAATGGTAGGCCACTGCCATGATTAAACGATCAGGATGTACCTTGAGAGTTGCCTTCACTATCCCTAATTCACAAATGGAAATCCCAGATGCGCAGAAATTTGCAAATTCCAACACGACATTCAGGAAGTGTGAGGTTTTGGAATACTGAAGATTTCAGACTTTTGTGATTATGGATGCTTAACTAGTAAAGTTATGACAGTTTAAAATCCAGGAAAATTCCTAATTTTAAAACTTTGCCTCAAGCATTTTGGAGAAAGAATATTCAATTTGTATTGGTATTTTCTGGATTGTAACTATTTTTCTATGGTGTGTATTTTCTAACAAGTGACCAGAAGGCTTCTGTCAATCTTTTCATCATATTCTTTGGGCCTCTGTGTTGTAGCAAATAATACAAATAATAGTATCCATCTTGCTAAGCTGTTTGAAGGGTGTGGAAGTTTCTCTAGATACCTGGTAGATGTAATGCTTAGAAAGTGAGCCTGTGTGTGAGGGCTCAGTGTTTGATCATTGACATTTGCATTTTCAAAGTCAAATTTTTGTTACCTGGTTGCTATTAATATGTAAAGTTGGTTAAAATATGTGTTGAACCTTTTGTTTTAAATTTCTGAATGCCATAATGTAGTTACTGTTTTTTTTTTTTTTTTTTTTCCTTTTCTGACAGGCAGTTTGTCACAGTTTATTGGTTATTCCTGCCCGAAGCCAAAGCTTTGACATCATGCAAAGTGCCATCACTAAGCATTTGGTAAATATCCTTAGTGGGTTGTTTGTTTGTTTTTAAAGTAAAACACAGTTTTTGTGGCCTTTTATGGCATGATGTGGTAAGAATAAGAAATTTTAAAGCTGGCTCTTGCTGACTGAATGAGTAGAGAAGGTGGGGCGTATTCTTTTCCTAAGACCTGTTTCCTATATTTCTGAAATGAAGGACATTAAAATTAAACTCTTGGTCATTTTCTGACTTACTGTCAGTGAGTATGCTTGAGATCCAGTAAACAGCTGGTTTGTGGTTCAAAAGGACATTACAAGACTTAGTCATTGGAAGCAGTGTGCACAGCTTGGATACTGTCTTGTCTTCTAACCATTGGCATTAAATTCGCATTGCTGTGCTTTCATTGGTGCTTTTAACTTCCTCTAATGGTTACATTTTGATTTTAGGATTTTTAGACTATGTTTTACTTACAAGAAATGCCTCTTAAAATAAACTTTTCTGTAGATTTGCTTCTTGGGTTAATCTTATAGTAATGTTCATAGCCTTTTTCCTCATTTAGGATGAAGTTTTCCTTGAATTAGAAGAGAATTTCATGTGCCATTCTTTCCTTGCTGTCAGACTTCCAGCTCTTGTTCTTACTGTCTAGGATGCCTACTTTTATTTTCTTTTTTCTTCTCTGTCACCAATCCCAGAGGTTTTTGCTTCACTTTGCCTACATTTGTTGTTGTGAGAGAGGGTAAACATCCCAGCCAATTTTCTTTCTATTTTCAGATTTCCCATTTGGAGGAGGTTCCTAATGATTACTCAGCAGTTTCCTGATCTCTGTTTGTACATTTAACAGCTTGTATTTAGCCTTACTGAAAGTGTGCTCCTGTGGTCTAGATAAATGAGCACACCATAATGGCATCCAGGTTTCTTTCTAGTGAGCAATTGAATATTAATATCTCTTACTGATTCCTGTAGATACATTTTCCTCATTTGCATCTAAATGGCTAAAGCTTAGAAGAAGGCTAAATATAAAAGAATCCTGCACTAATTATATAGAGTAGAAGGTGGGAACCAGTGAACAGCCTTTTAGTTTGAATGGTCTTAAAAAAAGTAACTGTGTGATTGTTAGTATGGAGATTTTCTTTGGATGCATTGTATGAAGCATTCCTTTTAATAATGTTATTTCTGACCAGTGATAGGAATTTTAAAGTTTGAAATTTGTAGATGCTTCCTCCATGAAAGGGAAGTAGGGCAATGCATGGATGATATCAGTGATATTTCTCAGGCTGTGGCTCTATGGTAGAATGCCTGCTTGGCATGTGTGAATTTCTGAGCTTTGGTTTCACTTCTCAGCACCATACACATAGAAGTTATTTCTTCATGCCAAGTCATTTTATCTGAGAATTAAATTTATTTGAGGTGTAGTGTGCTGCCAGGTAGCCGAGATATGTGAGATATGTGAATACTAATCTGAATAGCGCCGAACCCCCCCCCCCAACTCAGTTAACAGGCTCTTTTATTTTGGGGAAGAGGCTTTTGTAAAGAGATAATTAATCTATCTCTCTTTCTTCACTCAGGTTGGGTTGACTGTAATTCCTGACAGCACAGTTGGCTGTATATTTGGAGTGATGTGTAAACTCCTGGATCATACATGTGTAGTTAATGAGTCTCTCCTGCCATTCCTGGCTTCCTGTTGCTACAGCCTTCTTTATTTTCTGCTTACTCTAGAGAAAGGGGAAGCAGAACATTTGAAAAAGAGGTAATGTTTATCTGAGTTTTCAGTTTTAATCTTTTCCCCTTGTGTCTCTTCTTCCTAAATAAGAGTAAAGGAGAATTAGATTTTAGAACTAATGTAAATTTGTTTCCTCGGGCCTGTATAAGCTTTAGCAGCTTTTCCTTTTTTCCTTCATGAATCTTTTTAGTGTTATAGCAGGATTTTTTTTTTTTTATTTATTTAACTTTATTTTACATGCATTGGTGTGAAGGTGTCAGAAGTAGACTGGGAGTTACAGACAGTTGTAAGCTGTCATGTGGCGCGGGAATTTAACCCAGTCCTGTAGCAGGAATTCTAAGGTTCTTTTAATTTTTCATTAAGCTACAAATTTGAAAAGTCAGATGGTATTAGCAAAATTTCCCAAAAGCTTTCCTTTATGAACACTTGTTATAGGTCTACCAAAGTAAAAAAAAAAATCTACTAAGATGGTTCAAATGTTTGTGGTTTTCTAGGCTTCATTAGAGCTAGCCAGAATAGAATTTTAAATTCTTAAGTTTTTAATTTAAGGAGTGTTCTAAAATGCTGGTGACCTGTTTAGTACTTTTACTCTTCTGTGATAATTAAGCTAGAACTTTCAGGTGGTTTGAAAGATTATACTGTAGATTTAAAAGTATTTCCGTGTTTAAATTTTATTGGTACAACTGTTGAAATCAGGCAGAGAAACTGACAAATGCGTAAATTGGGAAAAAAAAATAAACATGGCTTACAGATACAGGCTGTGGTCTGGGGTTGACCTGCTATGCAGTTACTTCGATCCGTAAAATTGTGTTTTATGAATATGCCAGAACTCATTATACTATTTACATTTTTTCCCAATGAGGACAAAATTTTTATGGTGTTTCACTGTATAAAACTGATGCATAATGAATAGAGTTTATGTTGTCTAAGGTTTTATACTATTATTTTTCTGTCACTTGAAAAATATAAGTTCTTTTATTCAACAATTTGAAGTTTCAAAGATTTTTGAAACTTTTAAATGAACATCTTTTGCTTAATGTGACTAGACTGGACACGGTGTGTACGTAACACTTGTTTTCCCTTTCCAAAGCACCTCTTTGTTTTTAGAAGTCCCTCTTTGTGCCCTCAGCATCCTCAGATGTTAGCTGAACTGGCAGGCTTGCCCAGGTCCAGATGACAGTGTACCACTGGGCCCCGGAGATGCTGTTCTTTTGTTTCCTTGATACTATTGTTACTAGAGAAAATCTGCTGCTGACCTAACCATTTGATTTGTAGGCAGAAGTCTAAGTTTATTTTCTCTTTAAAGAACTGTTGTGTTGTAAATCAGGATGTGTTAGACCATAGCAGAGCATAGGTTTGACACTCTGCCTGGAGATTCAAGATTTTTTTTTTTTCTTCATTTTTATTACTTTCTCCTATTGTTTCTTCTTAGGTTTTCTAAAAATTCCATTTTAAGCATAGGGAGCTGTTTATTCATTTTTGTCTCTTAACATCTCCCAATCTAATCCTTTTGAGTCAACCCTCTCATTGAACATTTACTTGACAAGGTTTTGATATTCTTGTTTGCAGTGTTACTTAAAAGTTCCTATCAGTTTATTGTCTTTTCTTCTGGGGCAGAAAGCTTCTTTTTTGCATGGAGAGTTAGAGGGACTCTGAGAACTGGCTTTTACAGGACTGGGTAAATGCTGTGTTGTCTACTTTTTTTTTTAAGTGTGTATTTTTTTGGAGTTTATGGAGACTTCTCTCTAGGGTAGTCTCACATTTTCCTTTTCCTTGTTTCTAGTCCAATTCAGATTTCCTGCCTCCCATACCTTGGGTTTGAAGCATTGGTTCCAACACTGTTTAAAAGTTATTTGAAAGTCACTTAAACAAGTATAAAGCAAGTAGTCATGTGCTAAAAATGCTTTAGCTAGTGAAGACATTACGGAAGAGTAATGAAACTAACTGAAAGATTATCATCAATCACACAGTGGCATTGTAGCCATCATAATGTATATTACACATCACTCATATGTTTGTGGTGGTGCTGCTATAGACAAGGCCTACTGTGCTGCTAGTTGTACAGAAGAAGTACAGCATAAGCCAGGCATGGGGTGTATAACTATAGTCCCAGCACTGTTAGGCAGAGACATGAGGCCAGCCTGGCTTAGTGAGTTTTAGGACACAGTGATACTCAAACATTAAAACCAAATAGAATGTTAAAATATAACATGTGTAATTATGTATAATACCTAATATTTCATATATTGTGCTTACTGCATCTCTTGATTATGTTATGAATCTGTACGATGGATCTCAGATGATGAAATCATCTAATACCTTTCCTAGAATGCAGCTACACTGTCAAATGATCCAAGGGCAAGGCATTAAACATTAAAGAAGCTTCCTCTTGTCTTCACCTGAATTTTTATAGTCTTTATGCCTTTGTCTTATTAAGGTATTCAAGAGCCTGACTTTGTCCAAGTCTGGGACTGTGCCTTGACCTTGTGGATTTAAAATGGATTCATTGTGAACCACACATGCAGTTCCTTTAAGTCCAAAGGGTTGTGCTAAGAAGCTTGGAGTCTTTAACAATTCCTGCTGCATAGCTTCAGGAATTGACCTAACCAGGGCAGTGAGGGACTGAAGCATGAAGCATGACAGACACATGTAGAGAAAAGCTGGGATCTGCTAGGCCAGATTCTCAGGTGGAGAAGCTGCACCACCCTGGAAGCTTGGCATGTTTATTATATACATAAATGGGCTAGGCTGAGGTTTTGCATACGGATGAATAAGGAGATGGGTTTTGGTAAAATTGTAGGGGAGCAATTTTCAGGCCATAAATATCTTTGGGAGAAGGGAATGGGGGAGGAACCACAGTGGACATTTTCCGTACACACTATCAGCATTTGCACTATTTACCCCATACCCAAGGGAGACTTTGCCAGTCAGAACTGAGGCTTTGTGGTTCTTGATATGGCAGTGCCCAAACAATACACATTCATTCACTCAGGATTTCACTTGTTCCCCAAAGTCCTGTGTCATCTAAACTACACTCACACACTATTTATCATAAACCTTTTAGGCTTCTGCTCTATGAGTATACTAAGAGAATGATGTATAAGGACATAGACATGACCATGTCTCACCTTTTGTGACCCAGTATCTAGTATAATGGTCCCAGTATTGGTTATTTTTTGAAGTATATTTGGGTTCAGTGAATATGTTTGTTTCACGCCCCCCCCCCTTCCTAGAAATTGGCCCTTTGTTCTGTGATACTGACCAGACCCTGGAGTTAGTCTTAGGCATTTCTTTTCTTTCTTGGGTGCTGGTGGTCTTCAGATATCTCCGGTATTGTATGGTAATTGAAAAGTGTCCAGTGTTAGGTGTACATATGTCCAGTGTTAGGTGTACATGTGTAGATCTGTTTTCTGATAAGCTGTGTGCAATATATTTAATGACTCAGAGTATTTGGTTTTAAGCCTAGGAAAATGCTGTTTACCAGACTTTCTAGCAGCTAACTCTTACGTGCTTTTTCTTAGTTCTTATGAAACCTAGTTCTTACTAGTTATGGTTTGTGGTATTTAATTTGAAGCTTGTTTATTAGTTTCGTTTATTGAGATAGGATCTCTTTAGTCCAGGCTATCCTTGAACTCATATATCCTAGGCTTGGCTCAAACTCAATGGCATTTCTGTGCAGCTCCTAAGATCTAGAATTACAGGCATTGAGCTGTCACACCAGGCAGGGAATATTGTGTTTTTTGAAAGTCCATATCAGTTTGGGATAATGTGGAAAGGACATTTTCTCCTGTGCTGGCTCATGGACTCACTGTTCTTTTTATTATTATAGGGATAAGCTGTGGGGGGTTTGTGTCTCCATCCTGGCTCTCCTGCCTCGAGTCCTCAGGTTGATGCTGCAGAGTCTTCGGGTGAACAGAGCTGCTCCTGAGGAGCTGCCTGTTGTGGGTCAGCTGCTTCGCCTGCTCCTTCAGCATGCACCCCTTAGGACGCACATGCTGACCAATGCTATCCTGGTGCAGCAGATCATCAAGAATATCACGGTAGGCAACACAGAACCTAGTGCTTTGTCCTGGGAGGTGGGGAAGGTAACAGGTGCGTTTGAGTGAGGTTCCTGTGCAACAGTTGACTCTTGGGGATTCACCAGCATCTTCCTTGTCTCTGATTCAGAACTGGTCTTTTAAAAATAAAGCCTTACAATACTCAAGAAGGGAGCACAAGAACTTCAGTTGGAGATTTAGGCACTAGAGACATAGAGCTACCAAGATGAAGAGACACTTATTGAGTAACTGATGACAGTTCTTGATTTTTCTATAGTCAGGCTTTTTTTTTTTTTTTTTTTCATGTATCTGCTAAGGTAGGACTAATGCAGAAGTTTTGGTTACTGTTAAATGAGAATTTTCAAGTAATCCGTTCAATGTGCCTAATATTTATTAAGTGTACCTAAATGTTTGGTATCATTAAGGAAAAAGGTGTTTTTTTAAGCTTAGGAATGATTTCATTAAAGTTTAAGAGGAAAACAACTGTGCAGGTAAGCTGTAAATCTTGGCAGCTCTGTGGAAGAAGGGAAGGAAGAGGGTCTGAGAGAGCTGGCAGCCTCAGCCATGACACACACATGGGTGAAGGGTGATAACTGTGAATATGTGTCAGAAGGAGGGAGGGAGAAGGCGCAGCATGCCATATCCAGGCTTTAGCCAGCACCAGAGAGGAAAGGACAAGGGGAGTTGAGGCTCTCACACCGCCTCTGCATCTGGCTATTGGGAGGTAGGCTTGATCTTAGTATTTTGGCTTAGGGAGCGAAAGAGATACTGTGTATAGGTGATTTAGGGTTTATTCATTGAATTGTGATTGTACTTCATTGTCATGGAGCCTTTGTAAACATGTTAGTGTAGGTACTTGCTCTGACTTTTCAAAGTCTTTTTAGAAGTAGTGGGCAGTGTGGCAGTGGGATGACTCAGAATGGCTGAAAGGAAGAAAAGTCAGCAATTTGGACTTGAGTGTTAGCCTACTTTCATAAAAGAGAAAGAAAAAGATTGTTGGTTGGCTCTGTAGGACTGATCTGTTGACATTAGTGAAAAAAATATAAAAACTAATGCGAAGGGGAAGAGATAAAGGTAGGCTATAAAAATGTGACTCTAGCCTGTCTAGATTCACACTTAAGGGCACATTACTGTTTTTCTTGTCATACTGACCAAATAACAGCCAGTTTCAAAGAAAAGACTTTGAGAGTTTAAGAGGGAATAGTCTATGGTGGAGGTAAGCGCTGTGGCTGGGGTGTGTCTCTGGCAGGGAGTGTGCTGAGATGGGTGTATACTTCAGTGGGTCAGGAAGTAGAGAAATGAGGCCAGAAGTAGGCTCAGAGTACAAGTTCTTAGCTTCCAAAAGAGCAACACGAGGTGGGGACCAATTATTCAAACACCTGAGCCTGTGGGAGCCATTTTATAACTTCAAACTGTACAGAACATAAAGAGGAATTTTTTTTTCAACAACTGTAGCTCCATCTAATAGTTGATTGTTTTTATTTTAAGAAGACTTCCTCTGATTTATGGATAGGGAGGATACTTTTACGTGGGTCATAAAAATGTGTTCAGGCAATACAGTTCTCAATTTAAATTACCTTTTGTTTTTCTTTGCAGACTTTGAAGAGTGGTACTGTTCAGGAGCAGTGGCTTACAGACTTACATTACTGCTTCAGCGTGTACATCAGTGGCCATCCCCAGGGGCCTAGTATATTGAATGCATTGTATTGAAGAAGCACCATGGTACCTCCTGTTTGAAATTGTTGGTGCACATCCGTTTTATTTTGAAGAAAGACTGATGAAATAGATGTTTGTCATTAAAGCTAAACTTTTAAAGAAGTTGTTCATGAGCTATCTTTGTACTGAAGTGGGGGAGAATAAGGCCTAAGAGTTCTTAGTGCTCCCACGCTGTTTCTCTGGGGTAGCACATCTTCAACTTCCTGAAAGTTAAATGTAGAGTGAGTGACCTATGGTGCCTTTATTCACTTATGATCAAATTAATTGAATTTTTGTGATCCTATCTAAGTAAACTCCTTTTCATAATTTTGAATATAATTCTTAAACCAAAAGCGAAAGTAATTAGGTAAACCCCTGCTTCCTGTCCTTCAGTGTTAGCACAGGAGTGGCCTGATGTCCTTTGTGCCTCTGTGAGAGCGCATAGTCACTTAGACTTAATTTAAGCCAAGTAGTCTTAGAAAGCTAGAATGTGGGCTACTTTCCCCAAAGACACTGCAGTTAGGAAAGACTGCTTACTTCACTAAATTGGTCAGAAGATGCAAGTGGATGAGAGGAGAGAGACTTGCTTTGGCTCACTTTGCTGTGAGTATGATATTATTGGTGCCACTCAGCAGTGAAGCCCCACAGAGAGAGAGCGAGCATCTGGCTGCAGCTTGTAGCCTTCCGGGTTCGATTTGGAAACTGAAAACTGTAAGGAATCAGCAGGCTGTGCTTTCAGTATTCTGGGCCGTTTCTAAATGCAAGTACTAGGTCATGATTTTGATTTAAAATTTAAAATGTATTGTGATATTTGTCACATTATGTTCCAGGAAAATAACGAGTTGAAGGTGGTTGATGTGGCACAAGTTTTCCATCTCACTGAGGTTCTCTAGTATGAAAAAAGTATGTCTTTGCCAGTTAGCTGTCAGGAATCCCAACCAGCAGCTCCTTAGTGCAGTGTTGTCAGTTACACTGATGATTACCATCAGTTCTCATTTTCAGCCACATTGACTGAGGTGAAGCACACAGCTAGGCAGTCCATATGAGCAGAATTTGCTCTGGTCCTTTCAGTATATCCCAGGAGGAAACATGAAAGTCGTCTCTGAGTTGCTACCTCATATTCCAGATAATAAGGCTTCAGGTACTGACAGTGACGCTTTCTCACAAGTAAGAGAGCAGAGCTCCACACTGGTTCTGCTTTTCCCCCAGGGTCAAAGCTTTGGCTTGTTTTTTGATTGACTGGCTGGTTGCAGGTTGTAAGAAAACTTCTTTGATCTTCCACTGTTGTCAAGATGTATAGACTGCAGATTGTTCACTGTTAAAAGCAAATGGATATTTATATCATTAATCTTAATGAATTATTTCTTTAATGTGCTAAGGAAAAAGGATTTGGGATTGGACTATCCTTGGAGCCAAGGAAGGTGATGATGAGTCTAGATGCAGATGACTAGTTCTTCCTCACCTCGCTGGTATGGGTATCTCTTTATAGCAGGAACTGGACTGGGGTTGTAAGTGGAAGGTAGATCTTGAGTGGGCAGGACATGCTAATAAGCCAATCCTCTGCATGCCTTTTACATCATTTATATACATCTGTGAAGTCTTGTGCCACATACTTTGTAAGTCTACCAGAAAAGTAGGTTTGTTTGAAGGGATGACATAGGAATTTCAGACCTTTTTTTCTTCTTTTGGTGCTCTCAGTATATAGGCTAGGCTAGATTTGAACTCATAACCCTCCTGCCTCAGTCTCCTAATAGGTGGGATTACAGGCACTATGCCTGGCTTTCAGATAGATTTTCTGTGCCCTAGACTTTGGAGTAACATCAGGATGCAACAAAAAACAGTTTTATATACCATGACAAATGGCAGGCAGGAGAACCTTGTTGAAGATGTTGCTGTATTTTACTCATAACTTCATGTGGAAGATAAACGTAAGTATGAAATGTGGGCAGCTTGGGAAAAGGAACATAAGTTAATTTCCTGGTTTTAAATTACTACTTCTGGAACATGGCACTGTAACTGTTACCTTGAAGTAAGTTGTTAACTGCATTCCGCTCTGAAAGTAGAGGAATGAATACATTGGGCTCTTTTAGAGGTGCCATTACCAGTAACCATGTGAGCTATGGTCATTCCTCTTGCTAGTGGGGAGCTCTTTATTTAAAAAGAGTGGGGAGGCTGAAATCATGTGAGAGATAGTGTAGGTATAGATTGCTAAAAGCAGAGATAGCTTTTTTGGGTTTCATGCATACACAACAATAGTCCAGGGAGGCTGCATCTTGGGATTTCTATCACTTTCTGCCCACTGAATTCTTCAAGCAAAAAGCAAACTAACAATTCAGTAGTTTAATGCTTTCCTTTCTGGTTCAGCCATCTGATTCCATGTTTTAGGGCCTTCTGTGTAAGTTCAATTCATTGAAATGAGCTGTGAATATTTTCTGCTGAATGTGTATAGATTAGTTAACCTTAAGTACCTCTCTGACTGGCTTTAAGTGCTTTGTGCTTAATGTGGGCATGGTTGGGCTTAAGAATCTGTGCTCCCCAAACCTGAGGCTAGACAAAGATTGTGTTTTGTTTGCTTTCAAATCAGAAATTTGCAAGACAACTATGTTTGTTATATGAAGTCATTAAAAAGTATTTAGTATTTCTTGGAATGTCTTTATCAGTCTTTTCTCTAAGAATCTCTGTGCTGCCAAACATCTTCATTTTTAAAGACCAGTGGTAAATCTGGATTTGAGGGGAGAATGATCTGATTGCCTACTTTGTATGTAATTATATCTAAATGTCATGTATCTGGTAGTTTCATGTGACAGTTCATTTTTGAAATATTTCTCCAGTCCAGTATAAGGATAGTCTTGCCACATAACTGTAGCCCTTGATTCCTTTGAAACTCTCTACCCCACCCCACCTGCTACTCTGAATCAGCCTGCCTTGTGTTACATGAATTAACCAACTCTTATTAAAGATTTTCAGTAATCACTCTGCTTTTCCCCACCAAAACCTAAATGGCTGCTAAAGTTCATGCTGACAGTCATTGTTCACCTTCCCAGCTACTCTGTTTCTGCAGGATGGCCCTGTAGATCAGGGGGGTAGGGGATTGTGTTGCCATAGCCACCTGTGAAGACAGGCCAGACCTGGCCATAGCTGCTGACAGCCCTGAACTTATCACCCTCTCTGAGGCTGGCATGAAGGAAGAAGCCCTGAGTAAAACACGGGTGTCTTGTGGGGAAAAGAAGATCCTGTGCTGCTCCTGTGGGTGGAAGTGTGGAGCCTGAGCAGAATATGCTTTAATGTTGTTTGTGCTCTTCGTCTATGTAAGGAGAAGGTATTAAAAATACAAGGATTCTAACATACCCCTGAAGAAAGTATGTGAAGAATGCAATTAAAAGGATCAATAATAAGAGCTATCATTTATTGTTTCTACTGGAGGAAATAACTATTTTATAGTTGTGAAAATTATTTGCCTCTTAAAGATGTTGATTGCAGCAGTCCATGAAAACAGGTTAAAAAGACATATACCTGAAGTCAAAGGGTCATGGGGAAACCCATCTCCTGCTCTCCCCACATGCTTTGCCTTACCTGAATTGAGACGCAGCACAGGAGGAGGGGCTTTGAAAGATTTGAAGGCATTATGTACTTTCCTTTCTTGAGAGCAACCTGCAATCAACCAACAGGCCACCCATGTGGTTAATAGCTGCTGTGACTTACCAAGTTTAGAGTCCCTCACTGAAGTGAGGTCTTGCAGGTGCCTGCCAAAACAAGTTAGGGATGTGTGGAGATATAGGTGGGATATCCTTTATTTGAAAAGTTTGGGATTAGAAATGCTTCACATTTTGGAGGGTTAGTAATTTTGGGGTTGTTTGATTGGTTTGGCTATCTGTGTGGGCCTAATCCAAAAGTCCAAAAGCTGAAATTGCTCAAAATCAGAAACTTAATGAATGGTCATGGACATGGTAGGCCGGGAATGGATAAGTCCTGAAATTGTTTAAACTGCGAGGGATGTTTCTAAAGGAACCTGGGCTCTGTGTTTCTCTATTGAGCAGCTATCCAAACTATGCAAGAATTCCTAAATTGCTGATTTGAGGGCCTTTTGTAGAGCTGGAAGTATTTCAGGGTATAGCCACTCATCTATCTGTTAAGTACTGCAGTGATTGATTGAGTTGTAGGCATTTGCATAGATGAGCGACACTACGCTACTTCAGCATAGAATAGTCGAAGTGTCACAGGGTCCAGAATGTGAGGGGAGGGCCCAGGGCCAAGGGTCTGAGAGGCTTAAGTGGTGATGCTTTAGTTTTGGAACTAAGAGGAGCTCGTGGGCCTGAAGTGGGGCAATAAGTTTACTAGTGAAAATTCTCGTGGTGCTTTAAAGTAAAATATATTTGTAAAAAAATCTGGATGGAATTATCTAGTAAAGTTTTATTGATTATGGTATAGCCAGGATCCTGAGGTGTTCATTGCAAAGTACCCAGAAGAATACTTACCATAGATCTGCCTGAGCACTGACTGCCTGGCAGACTTTGTGGCCGACATGCCTTTGGACGGACTTTTGGGTGTTCTGCTTACTGAGCTGGACTTTTGGAACTTGAGCTCCAGCTGTGCCCTCCAGATCTGCAGGAGCAGGGCTGTACACACTTGGGTACATCTGAACACTTCTCCAGATCCCAGCTGCTTCACATGCTGAAGACGAGACAGGTGTTTCCTGAGTTGGTAGCTAGTGGGGTCACAAAGGAAAGGCTGTAAATCCCTGTGGTGCTGAAAGGTTGTAAGGCTGAGCTACACTGTAAGGAGCCGACATTGTCAATTGTTTTATATTCCAGGTACTGTCCTATGGCTTGAGTCCCAGGGAGGCACATTTTAGGACATTTGTAATGAAGAAGCATCTTATGAAGGTGACATCAAACCCAGGATTTTATGACCTAGCACTGCTGACAGGTTTGGTCTACTCACAATGGGCGCACACTATTTACTATGATGGCCCTGTTGGGAAGGGACGCCTATGGCAGGAATGATGACCATGTTTACATTTAGTGTGTGTTTGACAGTTTTATCCCATATTTACTTCCATGTTTAAGGAACAAGACTGTTTTGAACCCCTTAGTGAGAGCTTCATTAATGTTCATTATCTATATTATATTAACTATGGCTGGTGAGCTTATAGAAAAGCAGTCATGCCTGTGTGACAATGTACCAAAGATAGGGTAAACTTCCTAAGTCTGCTAAAAACCTCCCTACTGGGTTTGGGTGAGTCCCTTCCTTCCGCAAAAGCTGACTTCAACTAGCCTTTATGATTCTTCCCAGCAAGTACTAAACCACAGCATCTCTTGATTAGAGTAGTACCACAGTTCTAACAACTCAGTTCCTTCTGGTGGAGATGCCAGCCATCTTCCTCATCCTTTGCACTCTAGGTAGAGCTCACTAGGAAGCCCAGGCATTGGCTGGCCCCGTGGAGCTGAGGCTTTCAGTCTGCATGTAAACACCATATGAGTCATATATATGCGATGGCATGCAGACAGGCTGTATGTGGGGGTGTCTTGGTCCTTAGGCAGAGAGGAACAAGTCCCAGTCTCTGATTTTCATGAACACACTGCTGCTTGGTGTATTTAATAGTGTTGTTCAACCACAGCTCAAAGGTTCTTCCTACTATCCAGCCTTCTAGCCTGCTACTAATTAATATCAGTCATTAATGTGCTAGAGAAATGCTAGCAAAGAGTTAGTTCTGTGTGTTACTAAAAATCAAGTGTTTTCCACCTTAGCTTGTCCACTATGCAGTCTTACTGTTTACATAGTCACGTGGGCTAGGGAGGGCCCACCCGGAAGATGGTTCATCTCTTGCCACACAAGCACGAGTATCCCCAGCACCCACATAAACTCCAGCAAGTCTAACCCTGCATTCAACAGGTAGAAAGTGCATCCCTGGCTAGCTCTGTGTTCACTTGGATCTGCTCAAGGAGGAAGACGGAAAAATGATGAAGGAAAGGCCACCTCCCCCCATACAGAAACATCCTAAAAAATGTCAAGTCTAGGGGCTGGAGAGATGGCTCAGCGGTTAATAACACCGTCTACTCTTCCAGAGGACCCAGGTTCGATTCTCAGCACCCACATGGCAGCTAACAACTGTCTGTATGTAGTTCCAGTTCCAGGCAAATAAATAAATAAATGAAGTTTAAAAAAAAAATGTCAAGTCTAATTGTTTATAAAAATTACAATTTTAAGACTCATTTTTTGGGAGGCCTGAGGTTCTATCTTCTTGCTCCATCTTTGTCTTCTAGCTCTTTCCTGGACATGTTCCCTACAAAAACAGCCAGCATTTCATGAACAAGAGTGTCAAGTCCTGTCCCCTTACCCTCTTCACTGTTTCTTAGGCTTGGTGCCAGACACTGTCCAAGGACAATACTTTGGGCTTCAGTAGATGATAAGCAGAGAATAGCTGAAACACAATCACTCAGTGTGGCTTCCTCAAGCAGTCCAAGCGGACCTGCACAATCACCTGCCCAGGTGGGTGTGTGCTGTGAGTCACTCACTGTTCCTCAGGCAATGACTTTGGGCTCCTTTACTCTGGACACTTAATGACAGGATCTGTCAGCTTCTGACTCTTCAAAGGAGTCTAAGAACAGACAGTCTGAGTCGAGACCTTTCAGCTGGAGAGCAGCTGTGGGGCCTGAAAGGGTAGGCCCTGCTGTTTTCAGCAAAGATGGCTAATGCAAAGTTTAGCTGGCTGGTGGCCAGGGCATGTGCTGGCATGATTTCCCAAGTGGAGGAACAGTGGTTATTCCCACCTGTGACTTGGCATGGGGGTGACCACCGCAAAGTCAGTACTCACACGTAGCTCTGGAATGTTGATAAGCCAGTGAATCTCTTTGTGCCTAGGTTTTCTGAATTGTGGGATGTGGTGAGGACAGACCTACCTCACAGTATTATGAGGATTTTGCCTCAGTAGAAATGCTGGTTACTATTGGCAATGACAGTGATGGCAGCAGCTGATGTAGGGCTGTTATCTGGTGTGTGAGTGCACCAGGTTCTCCTCCAACCTCAATTAGGAGCACAGACATCTTACCCACTGCCTTTATCATGACCACTGCAAACACTAGGAATAGAAGGGAAGACCCTAGGATGTGCGAGTAAAGGGTCAAGTGCTACTATAGGCACAAGTCATTCTCCTGTTTGTGTCTAAGAATATAGGGCTCCTGGTCTTTGTCTTGACAGCCTACTTGGTGTGGCTGGAGCCACATGAGCTTGAACAGATATAAGGTACATTATTCAAAGGCTGGACAAGCGCAAACCAGATGGCTTGGTTCTGGGTTATGTAGTCTTTGGTAGGGTGTTCCCAGAGGCCTCTCTAGTACTGTTTTTTCCCCTGGACCCCTTCTTTTTCCCCTGATGGTCTGTGAAATATAGAGTTCCCAGTCACCATCTCCCCGTATTAGAGGCCACCTAACTCCTGTGCTGTCGCCAAGAAAAGGCTTCATTTGGATAGAGTGAAGACTGCAGTGTTAAGGTGACTGATACAGAAAGGAACATCTGTCCCTACTCTAGAGGTGTCAGGCACCACACACACCATCCTAGTTCTATAACAGAGCCCACACCCCAGATTTTAGGCCCTAACTCCATCTGAGTGTGATGTTGGCTCAAATAGTCATGTATTTCAGGCACAATAATCTTGTCTATTCAAGCACTGGGTTAGGTATTTGGAGTATGACTAATTAAAGATTAAAACAAAAAACCTTGTGTGGGGCCAGTGAGATGACTGGGCAGGTAGAAACCCGGTGACTTGTGTTCCATTCCTGGGAACTACATGATAGAAGGAGAGAACCAGTTCCTGTAAGCTGTCCTTTGATCTACACAGACAGACACACAGATAGACATAGACACACACACACACACACACACACACACACACACACACACAATAAATGTTAAAAAATTTTTTTTCTTTTAAAAAAGAGATCCTGGGGCTGGAGAGACAGCTTAGCAGTTAACATTAACTGCTCTTGCAGAGGACCTGGATTCAATTTCCCACACCCACGTGGCAGCTCACAACTGTCTGTAACTCCAGTTTCAGGGGGCCCAACACCCTCATACAGATATACATGTAGGCCAAACAGCAATGCACGTAAAATAAAAATAAATTTTAAAAAATAAAAAAGATCCTATGTATGGTGCACAGAGTTTACAAAGGACGCATTGTCGCATCTCAGCTGCAAGGGTTGATCAATCCCACCTTACAAATGGGAGAATTGAGGTCAAGGGGGCCTAGTGACTTGCCTAGAGTTAGGTAACTGTCAGAGCTGCAGCCGAAAACTGGGCTATGTGCTGGCAAACCAGGGCTTTCTCTTTACTGCCCTGTCCTAGGCAATTTCCTTACAGAAAAATCTTCCATTTTACTTAAAGCATGTGAAGTGCTGGAGTGGAGAGGAATACATTTCATGGGAAGGGTTCATCCAATTGCCTTTATCCTGAACACAGAACTCATTAGAACACACCAGATGGCACAGGATGTCTTAACAGCAGCCCGAGGCAGACCACAGCCCCTGCCCTCTTACCTTCGCCAGGCTCGCTGGATGACTGCTGCGGCCTTGTTCTTTCTGCGAAACAGCTCTTTCCTACTTCGCTCCCTCTGGATTATCTGCAGGCGCTGCTCTACAGGAAGAAGGTGAATATTCACAGTCTGTCCAGGTGGGGGGCCATGAACCCCATCACTCTCTGTAGATGCCTGAACTTCCTCACACAGCATCTTGCATCCTGACCTCAACTCTTCTGTGCTGAATGGCAAATTTGAGGAGACCCCTCCTGTAAGCTTGTCCTGGGTCACCTTGTTTTTTGGTGTACGATGGTGGGCAGGGCTCTGTTCAGTGCTGCCAATGTCCCCCCTGGCACTGCCAGGCCGGCTGGACCCAGCTGGGGAGCACCTGTCTCTGAGCTGGTGGGTGCGCCTTTTCTGGGAAGCAGCTCTGGGCCTGGGTGCCCTGTCCTGCTGGGAAGCACTCGCGCAGTTGGAGTCCTCTCCTTTCTCTGCAGGCTGGGCTGACCCAAAGCACAAGGGCTGCCTGCTCCTGTGTGGTTTCTCCTCACACTGGTGCTCACCACTGGTCTCACCTCTGCACCTCTCCACAGAGGATGCTCCCTGAAGTCTGGAGCCATGACTGCCTTCACAGGATCTGAGGTGCACACAGGCAGAGGAGCTTCTGCAGTGTTCTCTGGGTGTTTCTTGGGGAGACAAGAAAAAAGTAGAATAACAATCAGTGTCTAAAACTTTCAGATGAGGGCAGTGCTATTCATCTGTTCACATGAGAGATGCAGACAGTTCAGTGCGCATCACAGTAACCATGGCAATGTAACAGTAACACAATAACAGAACAAAGCTCAACTTTTCTTTCTAGCAATCTGATGGGTTAGGCAGCCAGAAAGCATTCTGACACTTTCTAGAAATGCAGAAAAATCCTTTTAAAGGTATACTTGCCTTCTAAAAAATAAAGGGACTTTGGATGTAAACTGAATCCATCACTGTCCAGCAATGGAGTAGGTAAGGGGTTGCCTTATTAGACACTTGGCTGTGTTGAAACAAAACCTTGCAGGTGGTATGTTAGCTGGAGTGAAGGCCTGACCTGAAGCCAGGGGCTCCCAAAAGGCTCTGCCTTTGCAGGGTAACAATCCACATTAAAGTGTGCTTGCCTGCACCAGCAGAGGAAGACAATGTGTCTCAGCCTAGACTCTGGGCTGGTGGAGTCACTCTCATGAAGCCAGTTTTGTATTCCACGTGGGTTTAGTATGTATGTCTTAACCAGAGACATTAATACAGAAATTAGTCTCAGGATGAACTATCTCAGGATGTCCCACAAGAGCATATGCAATATTGCTTCTGTGTGACATGTCCGCAACTAAGCACACACAGAGTGGGTCTTCTGAAGATGATATCATAGTCCAAAATTATAAAATGCACAAGGGCATAGTCTGTTTTGAACAACAATTAATGTAAACATGGTGGGATTAGGTCTCCCAAAAGTTTGATAAACACACATGAGATTAAAAATATGCAAAAACTATGTCTGAAAAAAATGAATGTGACACGTAAAATGAAAAACTTATTTTCAATGAAGACAGCACCAATGTAAATGGCAGGAGGGAGCTTCTCGTCTGAAGAGGTGGAGTGGACACATGCCTCCACCGGGGACAGTGGAAATGCAGAACAAAATGATACTGTGATGACATATATTTAATAAAATTCTGGAATATCAGAGAGTCAACAACAGCCAAGCCTTGAAAGTCAGGGAGTGGTGACCCCCACTTTTAATCCCAGCTTTAGGAACGTGGAGAGACAGCTGAGCATAGGAAGAGAAGGAAGGTTTCACAGCTTTTCCGGAGACTTTTCTTGGTGGGCTGAGAAGAGAAAGGTTGGAATTGGAAGATTTCAGAGACAGGCCTGAGAAGCTGGCAAATGAGAAGTGGCTGTGGTTTGTTTCTCTATCTCTCTGATATTCCAGCTTATCTCCAATATCTGGCCCTGGGTTTTCATTCTATACCAAATAGAATTTGTGCAATATGATACCATCTATGGGTCGTGTTGAGGAGCCAGCAAGGCAGAAATAGAAAATACCAAGACCTAGGAGGCTCTGATGAGCAAACTGATGAGGAAGGCCTTTGGGGTTACAGATCCCACAGTCTGATCATCAATCTCTTAGTCCAGATGCTGCTAAGAAGTATTCTTTGGGACTGGGACCCTGAGCAGCAGTGTCCAGGGAGACAAGGTGAACTGCTTAATACCTGCTGCATCTCTGCTCTGGGGAGGGGATCACAGGGATTCCGAATTGTTAGTTCTCCTGCAGCTAGGCTTTAATATTATCTTAGGCTTCAAGTTACTGACATAGATTTTTATTAGTGTTCAGTTCTCAGCTGAAATGTATGGGCTCATTAGTTAAGTCAGCAGAGTAATAGCAAGTGAGAAAAAGTATATGAGACTACGTATTATAAACAGTATCATAAGTGTGAAAAGAATATCTGTTGTGGTGGTTTGAATGAGAACAGCCTCATAGGCTCACATATTTGGACACCTGGTCCCCAGTTTGGGAAAGGCTGGGAGGTGTGGCCTTGTTGGAGAAAGTATGTCACTGAGGGTGGGTTCTGAGGTTTCAAAAGGTCACAGCATTCCCTGTTAGCTCTCTCTCTCTCTCTGCTCTAGCCTGCCTGCCTGCTGCAATGATCCTATCATGGTAACCATGGACTCACCCTCTGAACCTGTAAGCTCCAATACACTCTTTATACATTGCCTAGGTCATGCTGTCTATTCATAGCAATAGGAAAGTAACTAAATATATTCAGATACTGTTTTTTAAAAATGATTTATTTATATAACATTCTGCATCCTTATATATCTGCACACCAGGAGAGGGCACCAGATCTCATTACAGATGGTTGTAAACCACCATGTGGTTGCTGGGGATTGAACTCAGAACCTCTGGAAGACCAACCAGTGCTCTAAACCCCTGAGCCATTTCTCCAGCCCAGAAACAGGCTTTAAAATAAATATAATTTTTAACAAGTCATTACACTTATTAATAGTGTATCTGTGAAAGTCTGAGGACAACTTGCAGGAGTCAGTTTTTCCTTCTACCATGGAGTTCTGGAGCTGGAACTCTGGCTTGATAGCAAGCACTCCAACTCACCAGCAACAACTGCTCTTAACCGTAGAAGAGTATGCTACTTGTTAGATAAGGTTCTATGTAAGTATCTCTCTGTGTGAGCATGTACATGCATGTATGTTTCTTTTTATTCATTTGTGCAAAAATAAATACGGAACATACAAACCAGAAATAAAAGAGAATAAATGGGGTGGGAAAGAGGTAGGAAATGGTCCCCAGTGGATGGGTAGTGCTGCAAGACTGTTAGGAGCGTGAGAAATGTGGGTATCTGAAAGAGCTGGTGGGAATGTGCAACCACAGCATCCGCTACTTACTGCTGGAGAATGAAAATGGCAGGGCCACTTGAAAAACAGTATGGCAGTTTCTGACAAAACCAACGTATCTCTTCCATTGCTGCTTCTTAGCTGTCTCACCTCAGCTCTCTCCCTCAGCCCAGCTCCTTGACACCTGCCATCATCACTGCCTTCACAGGGCCTGACACACTCCTACCACATTCGCAGAGAAAGATAAGATAAACTCTCTCCACCCCCCACAAGCAATTCTAGTCTTGTGGTGCCCCCATTCTCCAGTCACCACCACCACCTTAGTACTGATGTCATCTGCTCCTCCAAATCCACCCTCCACTCAGGCAGTCACCTTTCTGATGACTATGACTGCTTCCATGTCCACAAGTGATAAGCACCACCTACATCTACATGCTGTGGAATGTCTTCAATCTACACCGACTATCACATGGATGCTCATTACTTCTTATGGAAGGCATTATCCTCTTGTTATTTTATATTTATCTTTAAAATTTTAAATTTGAGACAGACTGGCCTTGAACTTGTGGTGATCCTTCTGCCTCTGTTTATATGTGCTGAGATTACAGCACATTCTAGTCCTGTCTCTTGTTAGGACCCTGAGGCTTGGAGAAGTCACGTGCATCATGCTACATAGCCAGTGAGTGGTTGGGTCTGTCCTAGTGCTATTTTTATTGTTGTTAATTGACACAAGGCAGAGTTTCTTGGGAAGGGGAACCTCAAGAATGCCTTCATCCGACTGCCTGCCAGGAAGTCCACAGAGCATTTTCTTGATTACTAATTGATGGAGGACGGTCCAGCCCCCTGGAGGGAGGGGGCTCTGAGTAGTATAAGAATGCTGGATGACAAGCCAGGCAGGGGTGGCACACACCTTTACTCTCAGCACTTGGGAGGCAGAGAGAGGCAGATCTCTAAGTTTGAGGCCAGCCTGGTTTACAGTGTGAGTTCCAGGACAGTCAAGGTGACACAGACAGACCCTATCTTGAAAAACCAAAAGGCAAAGAAAAAGAGGAAGGAAGGAAGGAGGGGAGGGAGAGAGGGAAGGAAGGAAGGAAGGAAGGAAGAGGTAGAGAGAAAATAAGCAAGCAAGCAGACATGCGGGCAAACACAGTTCCTCCACGGTGTTGTCTCCGTATTTCTGCCTCCTAGTTGCTGACTTGACTTCTCTGCATGATGGACTAAAAGGTGAAAGCTGAGATAAACCTTTTCCTCCCTATGTTGCTTCTGAACATGTTGTTTAAAAGCAAGAGAAACCCTACTAATACAGAGTTCACATGTAAGCCCAAGGCCATGCCACCCCAGTGCCAATCCATTATAGCCAGCATGCTCTGTACACATTATACATCATACAGCAAAAACTGACTCAGAACAAAAAAAGAAATCACTTACTGTATGGTGTATAATGTGTGCAGCATTGTGAGCCCCTCTCCACAGTGGAGGTGCTGGGAATCTGAATTGGGCTCCCTTGCAAGGACCTTTGTGTACTATGCAGCCATCTCTCCAGCCCTGGTGCCTTTTCTGAGTTGGCTGTGCTGGGTGCTCAGCGAAGGCACTGAAATCCTTCTGTCCCCTAAGTGAGACTGGGCTGTGGAAGTCCTCCCACCTGGGGCTCCTGCTGGATTCCAGCTCCCATCTCAAGGTGAGCACTGCCTACTTCTTGGACTCCCTGGATCCAACTCTGCTCAGTGTGGCCAAAAAATGTGAGCTGTAGTGTCTGTTGTCCAGTAATGACAGCCCACCTGAAAACCCCAGGAAGGGAGCATCTCTTTCTCCCTGTGTACTGTGGGCTCTTGGGCAGCTGAACAGGGTCAAAGTTGTAACAAGGAAGTTCCGTCTCCTTCCAGTACAATCAGCACTGGGAGGATGCAATGTCACAGGCTGGCATTTTGAAACCCTGTTTGCATATCTGAATCTAGTTCTTCATAAAAATTCCATTTAGGGCCATCACTTACTATTTTCAAATGAGCAAAAATTCCCTCATCTCAGAGGCGCTCCGAATAGCAACTTGTTGGAGGCCTGCCTGGGTTACATGGGAAGACCCTGTCTTCCAAACAACAGAACAGCAACTTGTAGACTTGTTTGACAATAGCCTATACCAAAAATTAACCGTGGCCCAATGTACATCCATACACACACATATTGATGTGTGTGCACAGACATAACTAAAGCACAGTGTTTTATAACAGGCAATGTTCTTTTTAGTTACATTTTTTTATTTGAGTGTGTGTGGGGGGAGGAGATATTGGTAGCGTCTATGTGAAGGCAAGTTGTGGAAGTGAGATGACACTTGCAGGGATCAAGTCTCTCCTACCCTGTGGGTCCCGAGGATGGACTCAGGTTATTAGGCTTTGTAGCACCTTTTCCTCCTCTGAGCCATTAGAGTTGAGGCAACCTCTTCCTTGAGCTTCCTGAGTGCCAAGGAAACAGATTTATGCCTATGTGCAATGTTTTATATGTACATGCTTTCCTATTGCAGCCTATTCTAACAAAAGGAATATATTACAATAGCAAATACTATAATCTGGCCCAAACCATTAAATTCATTTCATGAGCCATGCAAGGCTTGAAAAACGACAGCACTATGTCACTTGGAAAAGTTCAACTAGTAGCAGTGTGATTAAAGGACAAAAAAAAAAAAAAAAGTGTTCATGAGAAACTGAAGAGGTACATAGTGCTGGAGGTCTGAGGCCACCTATCATAATTCTACCTAGTCCACAGCAGAGCTGGCTGGCTTTGCAGTATCATTATGCTGAGTGCTTTAGAATAAGCCAGATGCCCTGCCCTGCCCTGTGCAGTTACAATCTACAGTTACCACATCAGCAGAACAGCACTGTCCACCTGCAGTTCCAGGGGACGGTGTCACTCAGTAGAACTCATTCCTGGGTAATCAGTGTTGTGCTCACTCACTGCCAGAGGGAAGAATATGGCGCTGTGGTTCTCAGGCTTGGTAGCTAATTCAGCACAGCTGGGACACAGTGTGGGCCCCCAAAACTTATCTGCTGAATGAATGCATGCATGGCTCAGCGAACTGAGCAGAGAAGCTCATCTTTGTACAGAAACAGGTTTCAGTTATAGCTTTAGGGTTGATCGGCAGTTTTACTTATGGATCTCTAGTCCCAGCTAGTTCTACCCAACTACATATTCCAATATTTTGGAGTGTCAGACACCCTGTGAGGTGATGGGACACAAAGTACTAGACACAGATGCTGTTATGAGAGAATGTACTGGGTGGGGTGCCAACCCTCCCCTTTCTCCCAAACACTCTGTACTGACATGTCCAAGCTTGTGCAATGTGATTGTGGAGTGTCACTCACTCAGAGGTGGAGGTAACTCTCATTCCCTTGAGTGTGGGAGAAGTGATGTGAAAGTTATGGAGTATACATTCTGGGGCCTTGCAACTTCTGCCTTCTCTTTGAGCACTGAAGAAGGTGGTGAGACTGTTTTTTGTATGAGTGAATATCATTCTGTAAATAAAGGAGCTTTTTTGGCCTATATAGAGCACCATAAAAGTAAATTAAAAAAAATCAAAAGAGAGAGACAGGTAGAAGGAGGGTAGAATCAGACAAACTCCATCCAGCTGCCCAAAAAATTCCCATATAAAACCCGAGTAAGCTAGGGGCCATTAAGCCACATAACAAATAGATTAATAAAAATGAGTTAAATTAAGATAAAAAAACCTGACAATATGCCTAAGACATAGGCCAAACAATATAAAATTAATATAAACATCTAACATTTAAAAAAAATAAAAGCCACCACGAGCAAGTCAAACCTCTAGCCTAAACAAAATAAAAAATCACCTACAACAGATGGCTCCAGGTTGGGTGCCAATTATCATTGGAATTATTTAAATGTGATATACTATATGAGGTTTAATATTTATTAGGGGGAGAGAAAGGACTTACAAATATAAAGAGTGATTTTAGGTGATTTGGAACTCCGCACAGGACGTTCAGCTTTCTCCCAGAGAGATCGGGAACAAAACAGGCCGTCTGGTGGGTGTTCTTGGGCTTGATCGAACCTGGCCACATCCCATCAGGGGTTGGGTCTTTTGAGGTCATTAGGATATGCCAAGGTTACTAGAGTTTTTTTTTTTTTTTTAAATAATCTCAGCATTCCACTACAGATGAAGATGGAATACACCTGGGAATGACAGACCTGAGAGAAGAGATCTGAGGCACCTCAGCCATCAGCACTTACTGGCTAGACATGCTAAGCCATTTTGGCTTTTTACCCAGTCAACCCCAACTCTAGCAGCCACATGAGTGAGCTCAGGTGACCCAGCTAGGGACCGCCCAGTCAACCCACAGCACTTTGAGAAACAGTGAGCTGCTCTTTCAAGCCACTTGGCTTATTGTTTGTGGCTCTTTTATGCCACAAACAATAACCAACATAGAAATGGAACCCTCCGGAAGAGAGAGAGGTGCTGCCCTAACAGAGACCTCTGACATTGACTTGGGACTGGCTGAGCAGAAACTTCAGGGGCAGTGAAGGCATTATAGAGAAGCTGGGAGAGCAGGAGTGACCTGTCTGGAGAAAGGGGCAGAATAACTGGGAACACCATCCCTGCAGTAATGTAAGAGCTAGGACAGACACTTCCAATTTGAACTTGGGAGGTACTGCTCAGGTGATCTCCTGATGGAATGAAGAAATACTGACTACTTTCAGAGCTTCAGGTGCTGAGGTGTAGGGAGAAAGGATTATAAAGAATTAACTGCAAGCAGAGCTTAGAGAAAAAAATAAAGATCTTAGAAGTGCTGGGTAAGAAAATAAAACCTCAACAGTTTATTTTTTTGTAGTCACCTTGAGTCTCAGAGAGAGAAACAGACCCAGGAGGCACAGAACCAGGAGGATGGTTGCACTGCACTGCCCTTTATTGGGACCCCAAAAACATTTGAAAAGAAACAGTTGAGATTTCTAAGACTCTCAAAGAGCATCTTCTCAGAGGACTGAGACACACAGGGAGCCTGTTTGGGAAATAATTACAGATGTGGTTTTCAGAACATGAAATGACTTTTCATAGGATGACTTCTGAGATATTTACACCACAGAGGTCACCATGAGCGTGAAGTGGGAAGACAGTTTAAAATAAAAGAAATCCTGGGGCTCAAGTTTTCTATAGGCAGGAAGCAGGCTTGGAAAGCTACTCTGTTCAGAGTTGGACCATTTCTTAGGAAAACTCGAAAGGGCTTCTCAAGGGTAGGTCAAGAGCCAAGGAAACAGTGGCCTAGGGATCTGCTGAGGCATCAGGAAAGGTCCTGATCCAGCCTTTTCAGAGCAGGAGCCCTGGTGATATTTGAGCAGGCAGCTTTCTGAAGTTATTGGCTGGATTTGCCTCCTGTTATCCGGAATAAGACATCAGTCGTGGCTATTCTGGTTTCCCCACTGCTGTGATGCAGGTGTGTGGACAGGCTCAATACATCTTTATTGCTGAATTGATATCGAAATGGAAGAGTCCCACTCTGGGGACCATCAACACATCTAGACTTCAAGCCTGATTTGATCTTTGAGAGATAAGACTTGGGTGAGAGGTAGGAGTAAGAACATCTGTGCCCAAGATGGAGATGTGACAGAGTACTCAATGGTCCCTTTCACCCCAGACTGTGCAAAGTGGGAGTCTCTCATCACATCATTTTGTCTGGGGTGGTTTCATAATTCTCACTGATCAACAGAGCATGGTATGTGCATTCAGCCTGTTTCTACAGGGGTCTTGCAGTTTCTGCCTTTGTTTCCCAGGAACACTGTGCAGAATGCCAGTCTAGCTTGCTGGAGGATGAAAGAAGGTGTGATAGAGTCATGGAATCCCAGATGACAGCGGCACTGCTGCCATATATATGAGGCGGTCTATCTGAGACAATGAAATTCAACCTGCTCTCTATCTGAGGGAAGCCATAAAGACAAGGCCTTTGGAAATGTGCTGGTAACTATAGAATCTAACAAAAACCTTCTGTGGGTCCATCCCCAGATAGGTTTTCTCTCAGGGCTTCAGGAAGATGCATTATAAGCATTAACCTGTAAATTTGGGGAGGCTCTTTACCAGTCTCTAATTTAGAAGTGCAGTTCAAAGGGCTTAGATCCCTTTGGGCAAACACTGTGGCCCATGATGAATACCTACTTTCCTTCTGGGAGTCTGGAATTATGTATACACTAAGCAGGGTACCTCTGTGTAAATCATGGAGTCCTAGGCTCAAATTATTCTGGAAGACAAAAGATTGTGAAACTGGTCACTACAATTACACTTTACTGATGAAGTGTGTGTGTGTGTGTGTGTGTGTGTGTGTGTGTGTGTGACTTTTCCAAAAGAGAATTTTTGGACGTGTGCATCTGGTTTCCTCTGGGCATCTACATGGAGAAATTTTTCCTTTGCTGATTTTTCTGTGAGTAACAGTATATCACAACTCTGAGCGAGATTACACTCCTGAATCTTGTGTGTTTCTCCCAGCAACTGACCACATCAAAGACTCTTAGGGACTCTTGACACCAGATGAATTACAAATGGGATAAATCAGAAACCCACAGCAGGATATCAAACTTTTGAAGGCTAATGGTAATGAAATTTAAAAAAACCAGAAAAGTGCCTCTATTTTGAGCAAGTCTTTAAACCCAACTTAAAATAGGCCTAAGTTTTACTAACATAGGTTTTGGGGACTTCAAAAGAACAAAGTCAAAATGTCTTAGCAGATAGCAGATAGTCTAAGGCCATCTGATAACACCTGATTAACCAAAGAATGTCTTAGCAGGGAGAGTTTGACAAACCAGACAACCTGAAGGCTAAGATAATGAAAAAAATTCTAAAAAGTCCCTAAAAAAACCCCCCAAAACCGAGCTAATCTGAATTGTATCTGTTCTGAGACCCCTAATTAATGTATAACTTTATAGTTTTTGCCTTTAAAAACTCAGCTTGCATGCTTGCTTTGTCAGCACATATACTAAAATTGGAACAATACAGAGAAGATTAGCATGGCCTCTATGCAAGGATGACACACAAATTCATGAAGTGTTCCATATTTTTGAAAAAAAAAAACTGACCTTGCAGAGGGGTGGGCAGCTCATCTGGCTACCACTAAGATGGTGCCTTGGATAGGACCCCTGCCAAAGCTTAAATTTCTTTTTGATAAACATTGCTTTTATATTTCAAAGAGTTCGCATCTCTACTAGTCTCTTGGGGGTCTTGAGACCAAGGCACTTGAAAACAGAGAAATGGCATGTTACCTAGGAATGTTCTTGAGGAAAACCAATGTGTATGGCCCTGGCTTTCTCATTTCAAACCAAGGGTTCAGAAGGAAGTGACATAGTATGATAAAAAGAACTGTTAAGTATGGAGTCTAGATCTTGCTCCTTGGGAATGTGGTAACAATTAACTCAAAAAAAAAAAAAAAAAAAAAAAAAAAAAAAAAAAAAAAAAAAAAAAAAAAAAAAAAAAAAAAAAAAAAGATGTGGGTAGACCTTAAAGATTAGCTAAAGAATGCTCTTCAACCAAAAAGAAAATGATAGTAGAAATCTTAAAGCATCAAAAAGAAGGGGTAATAATAGAAAGACAGAGATTTATGTATCTAAGTTAGCCTTCCTTCATGAGTTTATAAATTATATTTGATGACTGAAATGAAAAAGATAACATAAGTGTGTGTGTGTGTGTGTGTGTGTGTGTGTGTGTGTGTGTGTGTGTGAAAATGTGAGTACAAGTGCCCATGGAGTACAGAAAACAGAGTCAGGTCATTTGGAGTTGGAGTTACAGAGGATTGATTCTAAGCAACCTGATGTGGGCAGCCCTAGCGATGACATTTAAAAGCTCTAGCAATAACATTCACACCTAAGTGAAAGGGTACTCTCAACATTTCACTCAGTGGTAGTATGTTGATGTTAACAGATTGAAGCAAGCTACACATGTAATACACAGAATCATAGTGACAAAAACGAGGGAAAAGAAATATACTAAAAACCACTACAAATCAGTTAAGACAGAATCCTAAAAGTGTTCTAGTAAACTCCAGCAAGGCTGAAAAAGAGAAACAGAAGACTGAGATCCAGAGGAAACAAAGAAGACAGACCTCACTGTGGCAGGAGGCCTCAGCTCTGCCGGACTAACTGCCAGGCAAAGCCCCGTCCATGGTTGGTGTTGAACAACACAGACCACACTTACCATTTGGCTTTCTGGAGGCTGCTCCTTGAGGGTCTGAGGAACAATCCTTGTGGGAAGCTCTGCCTAGACATTGGCCTAGACACCGTCCGCTGTGCTCCGGGTCAGAGCCCTGGACAGTATGGAGAGCAGGTGGCTGCTTGCTAAAGGCTACACTCTGCTTGCTGGGCTCCTTCTCAGGGCTGGGTGGACAGGGGAGGACTTGGGGTCTGGGATCTGTACTCAGCAGTCCTTTTTGCTGTTCAGCTTCCTTCCTCTTGTTTTCCTCCTCCCGTTTTCTAGAAACAAAGCCAAAGAAGAAGAAGTCAAAGGGAACTTACCTGAGAGTCCTCAAGATGGACTGAAATGCTGAGAAGAGCTACCACATTGCAAATGGATAGGAAGACATACACTTTGTAGGTGGGTTCCTTCTAAGTATAATAACAACATCTCCTTGTACCTGGCCTTATAGAATGTAGCCTAAAGCCATCACATAGATCAATCTGCATTGCTGAGGCACATACAGCCTAAAAATTGTGCTGGTTCCACTTTTCTCTCCTGCTCCAGAAAGCACTACAGAATGCTACTAAGGACACAGTTCACAGGGACTGCCTTAAATCTGCTCTGCTTGTTGTAAGAAAGGCTATCACCAAAGGAAATGACATGCAAAAGTTACTTGCAGACAACCTCACAGCTCTAGCCAAGGAGTCAAGCAAAACCCTTTGCAAGTGGGACCCCTGTGATGGGGGTTCAGCTCAGCCTTTGAGCAAGAGTATAAAAGAAGCCTGGCAGCAGAGACCAGGTCCAGAGACCAGCAGCCAGGAAAGGCAAGCCGGTCCATAGTCTTCCAGAGAGCTGGCTCAAGCCAGAAACCAGGAGGGGCCAAAAATAGGAGCTAAGTGCTATCTAAGGACACCTAGATGATCCACTCCTAAGGCAGTAAAACCTCACCACCATACCACCCAGGTGGGGTCCAGGAATACTAAACTGTAAAAAGTCCCAGAGCATGAGCTCATCCACAGCACACCTGCATCTTTGACCCCAAGTAACCCTGCCTCATGGTTTTTGCCTATAAAAAGCTTGTGTAACTTGGGGTGCACAGCTCTTCCTTGCACTGAACCTGTGTGGGTGCAGGTGCGGGGAACAAGCTCCCTGCTTGGCTTGTATCACGCTGACAATAAACCTTGCTGTTGGTCTTGGACATCTCAGTCTCCAGTGGTCTCTCTGGGTGACTGAGATTCAGGTATTACATATTTAATAAAACCAGTCTGGACTGTCAGAGAAGAGGTCACCCACAATCAATTCAGGAGGTTCACACCTTTAATCCCAGCAGAGGAAAGACAGGATTGGTGACCTACACCTTTAATCTCATAACTCCAGAGACAGATCTTTTTGTGTTTTAAGTCTAATTACCAAATGATAGTAGCCCACACCTTTAATCTTAACCTGGATGTGATACAACTGGCAAAGAAGGTATTTAAGCAAGGCTGAGGAAGCTGAAAGATAGCTGGGTGTGATTTGACTGTGGTGTTTCCTCTCTTTAATATTCCAGCCTTTCACTGATATCTGGCTCTGAGTTTTATTTATACAACAAGAATTTGTGCTATACTTGGTGTCCAACTTTGGGGAACAAATTCCAAAAAAACCTGCTTGCCAGTCAAAGCAACATGTGGCCAGAGGAGTAACTATCGGCTGGCTAGGCTTTCTGTTCTGAGTTAGCCTCCAGTCTTAGGCAGAATGGCCACACTTATTTCCTTTTCACTTTCATATGGGTAAGTTTTTCAGACAGTAGCCTTTTCCCCTGGTGGGTTGTGGGTTTTTTTTTTCTCCCCTTGGACCCCTCCTTGGCTGCTATCATACTAGGTATCTGTCCGACTTCACAGTCATTTGAATCATCACTGACAACTAGTTGGGTGAGTAAATGAAATTCTTTTAAAAAGTAAAATTTGTGTAAGGCAATGGAGGGTGTATGGTCTTTCTGTGATCTTACTCTAGATGATTTGATATTGGAACCAGTAAAGGAGAAGATAAAGTATATGGGACTATCTTCATAATGTTTATCATATTGCTTATTATGAATATTATTTATTTGATTACTTGTTTTATTATTTAAAAAGTCAATTAATGTAAATGCCAAGATGAATGTCTTAGAAAAACCTATTAAGAGAGAACACAAAGATATTCAAACCTAAAAAGAGGAATATAAAAAACCAATCTCAGCAATATCATCTAAGATTACACAAAAACAGCCTAAGGTCATCAAACAGCCAACATTAATATATCCAGTAACCTTAAAGAAATCTCAAAAAGATAAAAAATAGTACAGAAGTTAGTTAGGCTCTGGTACAAATGTTAGAATTAAGGACAGTTAAGTAAACAACTGTTACATATGGTATGCACTTACCATCTGTTAAACAAATGTTAAACAGTAGGTCATCTTATAAATGGATCATCCCTAAAGACTGATTAGATATGGTTAATCCTGTTTTGGAGGCTAGGCCACTTTTACAGTGGAAAACATGGTAGAAGGAGGAGGCTAGAACAATAGAACAAAGAAGCAGAGCCGGAGGCATAGAAGTCTCCCAAGACCAACTTCTTGGGGAAAGAGATTTTGCTGATATAGAAAGGCAAATCTTATACAACGAGCATACCCTGGATTTATGTCACATGACAACATTAAATGCATGGGATTGGATTGAAAAGATAGAAATGAAAACTGAATTCTTCACAAAAGTAATTCAAAGCCCAAATAAAACTATTACAAAATATTTGCAGAGATTAACTTCAGTGGTAAACAAAATGGTACCAGATTCAGAAGCAATGCAAATAATAATTGAATTGCTGGTTTTTGAGAATACTAATTCACAATGTAAAAGAATAATTAGACTATTAAAAGCAAGGTCAGCCCACTTGGAGGACTGGATTCATGAGACAATTAATCTACAGACTTATGACTGTAGAGGTTATTTCTAAAGGTATAAGAAAAATTCAAAATATTAAATGTTACAATTGTGGAAGGCAAGGTCACATAAAAAGAGATTGTAAAAAAGGCATTCCCAGAAACAGTGCCTTTGTTAGGAATAATCTCAAGAGAACTGCATTCTGGAGTATGCAGACGGTGTGGCAAAGGAAGGCACTGGACTAATGAGTGCAGGTCAACAAAGGACAGACAAGGAAACTTTCTACCTTCAGGAAACACTCCAAGGGGGCTTTCAAAAGTCCCCATATCAAATCTAGTTCAATCTTACCCTGCTATTGTGGAGGAAATACCTTACCAAAACAAAGAAATTAAAACTTATTCTAAAAAGACATACTATACAGAATGACAGAATATCTATAGAAAAGGAAAAACTTAGGAAAAGTTATAAAGTGAATATTTTGGCAAGCTTCTATTAATGAACAAAGGCCAAAGTGAAAAGTACAAATAAGTGATGTTATTATTGAAGGTTTACTGGACCCAGGTGGATGCAACAGTAATTTCACCAGAGTCATGGCATCCAAATTGGCCCCTTCAGAAGGTAAATGTTTTTGGGGATTGGGTCATTATCCCAGATAAAACAGAATGCAAGATAGCTTGAGTGCATAGGACCAGAAGGACAGAGAGGAATATTAAAGCCGTATGTGGCTAACATTACTATAAATTTATGGGGATGAGATTTACTACAACAATAGAACACACAGATTAACATTCCTCCAAACACAGAAATAAACTATAAACTAACAAGTTTCCAGGAAAAAAAAAAACATTAGAAGGTATTATGACAGTCACAGACCATTCAGGTTGTACAGAAACAAGGTACAACACCTGCTGATCTTTCAAAGACACTCACAGTACTACCTTTAAAATGGCTTACAGATCAGCCTATATGGGTTCATTAATGGCCTTTAACAAAAGAGAAATTGCAGTTCTTAGAGCATCTGGTAGAGGAGCAGTTAAATGTTCAGCATACTGAAGAATCAATCAGCCCTTGGAATTCTCCTGTATTTGTTATTAAAAAGAAATTGGAAACTGGAGAATGATAACAGATCTAAGGCCAATAAACAAGGTGATTCAGCCAATGGGCTCTCTACAGTCTGGAATTCCTTTGTCTTCTCTGTTACCTAAAGAATGGCCTATTATAGTTATAGATTTAAAGGACTGTTTCTTTACAATACCTTCACAAGAACAAGACAAAGAAAAATTCGCCTTTACAGTGTCCACTTATAATAATTCTCAGCCTGTAAAGAGATATCAGTGGAGGGTCCTCCCTCAGAGAATTCTGAATAGCCCCACTCTGTGCCAGTATTTTTTTTTTTAACCAAAGGCAATAGAACAAATACATAACAAATTCCCACAATCTACAATTTATCATTACATGGATGACATCTTGTTGGCTGATTCAAATATTGACACCTTAAAAAATGTTTGAAGAAGTGAAAAAAATTTGTCTGCTTGGGGATTACAAAATACTCCTGAAAAAAAAAATACAAAGAGAAGATCCATTAATTATTTAGGTTACAAAATAGGCCAACAAAAAGTTAGACTCCAAAAGGTACAAATCAGGAGAGATAGATTGAGGACACTTAATGATTTTCAAAAATTGCTAGGAGACACTGCCAATTTATGACCTACTAGTGGAATAAAAACTAATGAACTGGATAATTTATTTAAAACTTTAAATGATGACAAGGACATAAAAGTCTAAGAGAACTGTCACCCGGAGCTGAGAGAGAATTGGCTTTGGCAGCAAGGAAATTATTGGATGCACATGTGGATCATGTGTATCTAGACCCTAATTGTATCTAAGTTGCCCTCTAAGCAGTCTCCTACAGGAATTTTAATGCAAAGAAAAAAATGTCATATTGGAATAGATTTTCTACCACATAAACTGAATAAGAAATTAAAGATGTGGAAAAAATTTCTGAATTGATTTTTAAAGAAAAATTAAGACTTCGTCAATTGGCAGGAATGAACTCAGCAGAAATTGTTGTACCTTTAACTAATGAAGAAATTGACCAATTATGGGCAGAAAGTGAACCTTGGCAAAGAGCCTGGGGGAGATATTAACAACAAATACCCTCAATGAAAAAGAATTAAATTTTTTTTAAAGATTTATTTATTTATTATGCATACAGTTTTACAGAAGAGGGCACCAGACCTCATCATAGATGGTTGTGAGCCACCATGTGGTTTTACTGGGAATTGAACTCAGGTCCTCCACAAGAACAGTCAGTGCTCTTAACCTCTGAGCCATCTCTCCAGCCCCAAAAAAGAATTAAATTTTTAAAGAAAACTAATTGGATACTTCCTAGTATAGTATGAGACAAACCAATTTCTGGAGCCCCTACATTTTATACTGATGCAAACAATCAGGAAAGGCAGGTTACCAATCAGAAAATATAAGTAAAGTGGCTCAAAGCTCTTATAATTCTGTTCAAAAGTCAAAATTATATGCTATTGTGATGGTAATAATGGATTTTACCGAACCTCTTAATATAGTCACTGACTCTCAGTATGCAGAAAGAATTGTTTTACACATTGAAATTGCTGATTTTATTAATTATGGACCAGAATTAACTTCATTATTTATTCGGTTACAAGAAATAATCAGGAGTAGGAATCATCCCTTCTATATAACACACGTTTGATCCCCTAAGAGTCTGCCAGGTCCTTTAGTGCAAGGTAATAATGAAATTGATATATTATTAAATTGGAAATGTGCTAGAAGCCTCAGAGATTCATAAAAAACATCATGTCAATAGCAAAGGATTAAAAAAAGATTTCTCTATCACTTTGCAACAAGCCAAAGAAACTGTAAAAACATGTCCCACCTGTTCCTTCTATAACCAAACTCCACTGACAGCAGGAAGTAATCCTAAATGTAGACATAGAAATAAAATTTGGGAGATGGATGTATTTCATTTTACAGAATTTGGAAAATTAAGACATGTACATCATACAATAGATACGTTTTCAGGCTTTCAATGGGCAACTGCTTTGAATTCAGAAAGGGCTGATTCTGTAATCACATATTTGCTACAAGTTATGGTCATCATGGGAATACCTGTACAAATTAAGACTGACAATGCTCCAGCATATGTCTCTAGTAAAATGTAGCAATTTTTGCTTATTATAATATAAAGCATATTACAAGGATACTGCACAATCCTACAGGGCAATCAGTCATAGTGAGATCAAACCGAACTCTAAAGGATATGCTAAATAAACAGAAATGAGTAACAAAGACCCCCTAGAAATAGATAACATAATGCTTTGAATTCTATACTTTGCATTTCCTACAAGCACCCAGGCAACACAACTCTTGCTGCTTCTCTGGTCTATTTTACAGTATCTAGGGGATGGAGGGAGAGAGGGAGGGAGGGAGAGAGAGAGAGAGAGAGAGAGAGAGCGAGAGAGAGAGCACAAGCATACATCTCGTGGTCATGGTAGACTGTGGGAATGCAAGGTGCCTCTCTGTGAGTGCCTCACCTTCATGTACACGCTCTTTCACAAGTGACCTGGAAGTCCATAGGGCCGAGACACCACACATGAAGGCCAGAGCTGAGGGAGAGACCCTAAGCTCCCAAGCAGAGAGTTCAGACATCCCCTAACTGGATCTAGAGTATTGCACAAATTCTATTTAATATTATAATAAACACCTGGAGCCAGATATTGGGGGAAAAGTTAGAATATCAGAGAGATAGAGGAACAAACCACAGTTACTTCTCACCCAACTTCAGGCCTATCTCCAGGATTCCTCCAATTCCAAACCACTCTTTCCTCATCCTGGGAAAACTGAAAACCTCATTCTCACCCTCTGCCCAGCTCTCTTAATTTCCTCTTTCAACATTCTTAAAGCTAGAATTAAATGTGTGGGTCAGTACTCCCTTCAGGGCTTAGCTCTGGCTTGATTCTCCTCTGATATTCCAGACCAATTTTATTAAATATATATCACTACACTGGAGTGAAGCTTATTTAGATTTCAAGGGACAGGGAAGGCACAGCTAACACATGATTTTAAACTATGTCAACCCACTAAATAAATTTCTCTTGCTAGGGTCCTTCTGTGTGGAAAAGCCTCTATTCGGGGGCCCACTGAGTCTCATCACAGAGAACACGGCCAAGTAGTCTGGCTAAGTCCTATTTTTCCGGGCTCTGGTTCTGCTGCACTTCTGCCAACTGCTGACACTTGAATGTGCTGTATTGCTGCTGTGGACTAGTTGGACAACAGTCATAATTGAGGGCAGGGATCCACAATTATGCTAGTAAATGTCACTCAAGGTGATTGACAGGTGCTGTCGAGTGCTGAGACAGGGGCTACATTTCAGAAGAGGCTGGAACATTTGGGTGAGTTCTGCTGAATGACCCAGGCAGGAGGAGGGAGCCTCACTCATATGATTCAGATGCCTTCCCATACACAGGTGAGGCTGTCAGGGCTGGCATCTCTGTGGCTCTCCATGACAGTAACAGAGGCTCACAGGTGAAAATGAGATCTTATTGTTTGAGCAGTCATTTCTTTCTTTTAAGAAACCAAACATCTCTACTTAATTCAAGAAGCCAGTATGCAGCCAGGGTACAAGCTCTGTTACCACAGACTTTCCTGCGCTTCCAGCAAGGTTAGTCTGACAAATGGCAGTTAGCCTGACAAAGAGAGGAGCGTGTATAAACAACAAGACGGCTGTTTTCTGGGGACACAGAGACAGTGTTTTATTTTTATTTTGTACAACAAAATATTCGGAAGTAGAAGAAATGATGTATTTATTATTGAGAGTATGTAACTCAGTCTTAGGTGCAAGAATATGAAATTTTTAAGGAAATGATGCATTTTTTAAAATAAAAACTTGCATGTATCACAGACTGCTCTTCCCAGTCAGTCCCCTTGGATCTGATCGGGTAACACTTATCAGCATCTTAGGTCTAAAAGAGAAAGAAATCACAATCCCATCTTCTAGCATACCACGGAGCTAACTCTTGCTAATCTTTAAACCTGTTAGGGCTGGAATTGCAATTATCAACATGCAGGGGCTGGAGAACCACACGCACAAACCCCTAAGTGCCCCAGCAAATATGTGAATGTGCTGCCTTGTAGGACAAGTAAGTTAAAGTGCTGCACTTACAGAAACTCACAGATTGGAACGTGAGTGTCTGCTCTGTGATGGCTCATTTGCACAGTCAGCTTGGCTGAATTAAAATAACATGCATCGGTAAAGCATGCTTCTGAGGATTCTGTGATGGGAGTTGTGAGAAACAGACCTTGAGGCTTCTGGTCTAATGAACGGCTCTATCTCTTGATAATCTTATTGTAAAGAGCTCAAAGGTAGAGGTCACTGGAGGTGGGCATTTGAATGAATATTTTGGCCCTCTCCTTCCTGTTCTCTCTCTCCATTTCTTAGCTGCCATAATGTAAGCTCCTGTGTGCTACATGCCCTCCCCACGAGGAAGGATGTACCACTGAAACCATGAGCCAAAATCTGTCTTCCTTTAAGTTGTTTCTGTCAGTCATTTTGGCCACAGCAGCATGGAAGTAACTGCACAGGCCAGTGTTTCCATCTGACAAGGGGGAAACTAAGGCAAAGAACACATGTCTAATGTGTAGCCACTGGGCTGCACCTGGGATAGCTATGAATACAGTCAAACACGCTTGTGTATGACAATGTCACAACACAATCTCAAAATGTTAGGTGCTGGAGAAATGGCTCAGTGGTACAGGTACTTGCTATGCAAGCCTGATCACCAGAGTTCGATCTCAGGAACCCACATAAAGGCAGAAGGAGAAGACTGACCCCACACAGTTATCCGCTGACCTCCACATATGCACTAGGATATGCTTCTACACACACATACCACATACACATACAAGATGAGGAAAAAGACTATACAGCTCTAGAGAATGCCAAATGAGACAGTCTATGGGGAGTCCTCAGAACCACTTCAAGGGCAGTTACTGAATATTTACTTATTAAATTCTTACCGTATGTCATATATTGTAAGGCACTGGAGATATGAAGACTAAACACACAATCCCTGCTCTTAAGGAACTGACAGTCGAGTGGGGAAAGCAGATCCACATCCTTCCACAGACTGGAGGGAGACCTGGATGGGATGAGCACTACTCCTACTGCTGAGATGCCGATTCAGAGATGGGGGATGCAGGAGGCAGATGCTAATTAGACAGAGGCAAAGAAAGACTCCTTAGGAAGAATGTCAAAACAGGAGAGCAGTGAAGGAAGAGGTTATTTCAGGCCAGGGAAGAGCATGAGCAAAGATCTGCAACCCGGCTCTCACCCAGTCTTTGACTTAGAAGACATCTCAGAGGCCAATGCTTGCTGCAATTTTAAATTTCCCTTCTATAGTACCTCAGAGATGACAACTGAGCTCCCACCAGAATGTTCCAGTGAGGAGCTGATTATAGCATCAGACAGAGGTTTGACTATAACCTTTCCCATAGCTGTTGCTTAATATCTGGGGTCTGTCAGATTCTATCCCTTCATTGTCTCTGAATAACAGGTGAAGTAATATTTGGTCTTTAACGTCCTCTCTAGGGAATAAGAAAATGTTGTGTGTCTGGGACCTTTGGCTTATAGAATGTTAGAGCTGGAAGGACCACAGATATTCAGTCCAGTTTAAAAAAAAAATCTTTTGTGACTCACCAGCCACTTTAATAATGAGAGTAAAAAAAAAAATCTGTAGCTCCTCTTTCTCATACAATGGATATATACTCTTGACATATGAAATGTTTTATATGGTCTTAGAGCATTCCTAGAAGCTTGCAGCCCACCTGATTAAGGAAACTTCATTTACTGATGGAAAACTGAGGCTCTGAGGAGTTGGGTTGCAGGAAAGAGGTCACAGAAGCAACTCTTCATGGATTAGATGTCTATGTGAGCAGTAGAGTGAGACACAGCCTGGTCCCGAGGGGAGAGTGATGTCCTAGAGGGGAACAGGCAGCAACATTTACTGCAAAACAGAAGGGTGTCTGTGGTAGGAGTGGGAGTGTCCCGAGAACTCTGCGAGGGTTGTGAGAAAACACACAATTTTCCCTTTGGCTTTGAGGAGTAGCTTCAAGGAAAAAAACCTCTGGGGGCTGGAGAGAGGCGAACATGTAAAAGCATGTACTGCTCTTGCCAAGGACCTGAGTTTGGTTCCTAGCAACCAGTCAGGCAGCTCACAACTGCCTGTACCTCCAAGCCTAGAGGGATCCTGTGCCTCTCTTTTCTTGGTGAGCACTTGTACTCACATGCACACATTCAGACACAGGCACACACACACATGTACATATAACTTAACAAAAGGAAATGAAGTGTCAGATGCAAACTTTACTGATGAAATGTGCCGTCCTGGGAGAGACAATATTCCCTATCATCTGATGTTTCCGAGGACACAAAACTCCTTGTACAAAGGACATAAACATCCCAAGAACCTACTTGGGTGACCAGACTACACTTACCTAACTTCAAAGGCTATCTCAGTCTTAGACTAGCCAGAAGTAAGCCCAGGGCTCTCAGTAGGGTCAGTGAGGAAGAACAGAAAGTTTGAGATGGATGAACATTGAATTAAAAGGAAGCGTGATCCTAACTAGTTTTATCAATATAAACCAGGAGTCAAATATTAGGGTAATAATAACCTGAAAGATCAGAGAAGCAAAGGAGAAGCCACCAGTGACTTTTTATCTCTCCAGATCCTTGGATCCTCTCCACCCCCTTTATATTCCTGTCTCCACCTCCTGAACCCAATCCAAAAATGGGGTTCAGATCTAAAAAGGGAATCTCAGCAGAAGAATTACAAATGACTGAAAGGCACTTGAAAAAGTGCTCAACATCTTTAGCCATCAAGAAATGCAAATCAAAACACCTTTGAGATATCACCTGACACCTCTTAGATTGGCTAAGATAAAAGACACAGAGGACAGTCTGTGCTGGAGAGGATGTGGAGCAAGGGGAACACTCCTCCATTGTTGGTGGAGTGTAAGCTTGTTCAGCCACTTTGGAACGCACTATGGCGGTTTCTCAGAAAACTGAGAATCAATCTCCCCAAGGACCCAGCTATACCACTTTTGTGTGTGTACCCTAAAGAGGCACATTCACATACCAAAAGTATTAGCTCAACTATGTTCATAGCAGCATTATTTGTAATAGCAAGAGTCTGGAAACAACCTAGATGCCCATCAACTGAAGAATGGATTAACAAACTGTGGTACATCTACACAATGGAGTACTGCTCAGCAGTAAGAAAAAAAATGATATCCTAAAATTTGCAGGCAAATGGATGGATTTGAAGAATATCCTCCTGAGCAAGGTATCACAAGCCCAGAAAGATAAGCAGGGGATTTACTCACTCATTAGTGGACTTTAAACAAAAAGCAAAGCATGTCCAAACTGCAAACCACAAACACTGAACAGCCTGGGATCTGAAACACCTTAGACCAGCACCCTAGAGCCCATTCCCTCCAGAGGAAGACCTGATCCAGTCTTGATGTTGGGGTGAGGAAAGCAGATTTGCCTGGAGTGGATGCTGAGCTAAGCCACCTTGGGACCTTGGGACCTTCCGCCTTTGATGGGGAGGAGATGGGGAGATGGGGAGAAAAGGGAGTGATTGGGAGGGGTGGGAGGGGGAAGGGAGTTTGAACAAGGGGATACATGGATAAAAAATATGACTTTATTAATAATAATAATAATAAAAGGTAATGGTATGAGACCAATAAAGGGGTTTTCTAGAGAGATAACCTAATTAAAAATATTTCTTGAGATAGGGTCTCTATTTATGTTTTCTACACAGGTCTTGAAGCCCTGGATTCATGTGACCCTTCTGCATCAGCCTCCAGAGTAGCTGGAACTACAGATGTGTATCCCTGGTCTGACTCTAATTTAATCTTTAAGGATAGGTACATTTCTAGTATAGCATGCGTAGAAGTCAGAAGAGTAGGGCTGAGCTCAGTGTGGAGATGGTACAATTGAAAAGATAGAGAAAGAAAGACAGTGAGAGGGGAGTGAAATAAAACCACATGAAAAAGAGGCTTCAAAGAAGATGGGTGATTAACACAAACAAGGTGCTGCCTAAGTCTGATTTCCACTCCTCGCTCTGGCAGGTAAATTATACTGTGTTTATTTTGGCAGCAACATAGTGCTTTATGAGTTAGGAAGTGCTTTTAAATTAGCATGAGTATTTCTTAAATAAGACTTTCTAAAATACCTCTTAGAAAATATATCTTTAATCTTGTGTCTCCCAACTTCTCCATCATGAATTAGAGATCACTTTCCTTCACGTTTAATGGATTCCTTTCACCTGCTCACTTTACACAGGTTATGCCTGATGTCCAACCATGGTTAAATAAGACATGGACATTGAGATAATGTCATGTGCCTGACACCTTCATTAAAGATTCAGCAGCAGAATTCTGAGTTTATTTCTTAAAGCAAAATCTCAAAGACAAATCAAATAATGACTTGGACTTTAAGAAATAACTGTTAATATGAAAATAAGAAGGTTAGTGTGGAAGGTGGGTGTCTACACAAGGCTGAATGCAGAGGTGGGGTTCATACAAGGGTGAGTGTGGGAGGTAGCAGCTGAGATCTATGACACCAGAGAATGTGTAAGGGAGGAACAGTAGAAGACAGACACTGCAGCTTTCCTGGTTTCTAAGTTGTACTATGATCACATGCAAACCTAGCTACCATTTAAAAGAGTTCCCAAATGTTAACTTCAGAAGCTAAAAATCATAAACAAAAGGCCCTTTCTTTCATAGTACAGGATCTCACTGGAGTGACAATGAGAGAGAGAGTTGGTCTCTGGGCCTGTACATGTCAGGAAGTACATGTTAGGAAAAGAAAAAATTGTAAAGCACAATGCTATTTAAGAATGCCAATGTTTTAAACCTATACTTTATACAGGAGATTGCACAGTGCTGAGTTCCCAGCTCTGCACTGACTCAACAGTATGTCCACCCAAACTTGTGGTTCCTCTGGGAGACAAAGGAGAGGCTTCTGGTACAAACTTAGGAGTCTCCACAGACCTGAAGAATGCCCCAGATCGGGTAGTCTACCTTATCACATATCACAGATGAAGAAATCACCCCCCCACTGCCCCTTACTCTGTTGAGAAGGAAGTATGGGAAAAAAACTCAAGCCTCCTGCCTCTACAAATGAAGCAGAATGGTTTGGACAAATATAGTCTTTAATTGAGGTCATGCTGCCTTTGTAGTGTTATACTTCATATTCAGGTGTATATGACTCAATTCTTCAGTGAATGCTCTACTATTCTAGAAATAGCCAACTCTTAAGTTTTAAATTTTGTGTCATTCCAGGCAGCTTCATGTTCTGAGAATCACTACCATAGTGCTCCAGTGCTGTGTTTAAGCAACCTTCATGCATAATAATGCCTCTGAAGCACAGGAGCAGCAATGTCAAAAATTCAGATCTGCCACAAAGGGCTTTCATTAAATAAAAGGTTAAAAAAGCACCTAAGATATTTTGAGAGAGAAAGAGACCAGATTATTGTAACTTTCACTATGCTCTATTGTTGGGTGGTTTATTGAATTACTGTCTTAATCCCTTATTGAGCCTAACATGTTAAAAAAAAAAACATTTTATCATGGCATATATGAACAAGAAAAGCACCATATCCAGATGCTGCTCATCTCATAAGTGCTACATTCTGGAAAGCTCCTGCTAATATCAAATATCCTAAGATACACAGTGAAGATCAGAGATTAGTGACATGGGCACCATACAGCAGCAGCTGTTTCCTCAAGACAGGCTGCGTGGGAGTGGAGACTCAATACTGTTGCTGTGATATCAGAGTCTTGTACTGGGGAAATAGAAAATTTCAAGGGATCATTTCTGAATCCTGAATTCAGAACTTTCACAACATCTTAGGTCCAAAACTATAAGTTGAATTATCACAGTCTGGGGGACATCTGAACAGGTTTTGGTGCTATCCAAGGTGTCAGGCATACACTGCGAGTCCTACAACCATTCCCATTAGTATGGGCCCCTTCTGGTACACTATTCCATCCCATATGGAAAGATATCATGTGTACATGCTATCACTCACATGCAGAGGACTTTCTAAGAAAGTTAAAACAAAGACGTGCATAGAGGCCTTAGGCTGACAGATGAAGACGGCCTTATTAAGAAGGGAGAGAGTACAAGATGAGCGTGGCAATGCATACCGGTGCATCCTGACACTCAGTGGGGATGAAGCAGAAGGGTCAGAAGCTGAAGACCAGCTTGGGATATACAATGAGAACATATTTAGAAAGAGGGGTGTGGGTGGGCTAAAGAATGCTTAGTCTGTTGGGCATTTGCCTTGTAAACATGAGGTCCTAATTTTGGTGCTAAGAAGCTATGCAAAAATCTGGACATGATGCTGCTTTCTTGGGAACCCAGTGATGAATATGTGGAGATCAAAGGATCCTTGGGGTTCAGTAGCTAACAAACCTAGCCTGATTGGTGAGCTCCAGGCTACTGATAAACCCAACCTCAAAGGAGGTGAACAGTGTTCCTGACATTGACACCCAAGGCTGTCCTCAGGCTTCCATTCACTGTGTGTACATGGATGTAAGGACACACACACACACATATATATTTATATATATGTATATGTAATATGCTGTTTCCTAGAATACCAACTGTGATGGTTATACTTGGTTGTCAACTTGACTACATCTAGAACTAAAACCCAAATCTATAGATGGCTTAATATATATGGGAGGACGAGTGCAGAGTCATATGCTAATACTCTGCCATTTTATGTAAGAATTTTGGGTACCCATTGATCTAGATATCTGAAGGAAGTCCTGAGACCATGTCCCCTTCACATGCACATGGGACAACTGTATTTACATGGGGTTTGTTAGGAAATAGAAGAACCAGTTATTTACACATGAAGTTACTTTTGTTACACCAAAACTAGACTTACATTCATTTAGTAAGAGCTGTCTAAACATTAATTTCTTTCAATAAAACAAAAAGAGGTCTTGAGAGATGGATCAGTAGGTGAAGTACTTGCAGCTCATATATGACTGCCCGGGTTTAATTCTGAGAATCCATAGTTTTAAAAAGCTGTCAGTGTGGTTGTGCATTCTTTATTCCTAGCACTCAGGAGCCAGAGGCAGGTAGTTCTCTGTGAGTTCAAGACACACCTGATCTATATAGGATATATATATATATACATATATATATATATATATGCTGCACATGGTATGCTACATCCTGTAATGCTGGAGAGTAGATATAGGCAGATCCTGGGGATTACTAACCAGCTAGCCAGGTGATTTAACCAGTTCCAGGTCGAAAAGAGAAATTGTCTCAAAAAACAAATGTATGACACCTACAGAATGACACTCGAGGCAGGCTGTCCTTTGGCCTCTACAAGCATATACACATGTGTACCTGCATAGGCATGCACGAACTCACTCACCCATTTCCCTAATGTCAGGAGAGGCAGGAAGCTAAGTTCTTTCTTGGTAGCTTTCTCTAGCTAGCAATCTTGCCCTAACTTCCTGCCAAGGTTGCAGCAGCTAGAACAACAGGGCCGGGTGTATCTGGAATACAGGATGGAGGTTGGGCCTTCCTCCTCCCATCAGTCTCCGAAGATGGAGTAGAATGCAGAGCAGGGTGACAGAAGAACTGATCCATCCAGGGAGTCAGGCCCCTCCCACCTTCCATCCAGCTTCCCGGGTGTGGCTCACACTCACTTAGCAGCAGCGTCTTTTCTCAGCTGTTCATGCTTCATGAGAAGGTTCTTCCGGTCTCGGAAAGCTTTTCTGACCTTGTATCCTTTGTAGACAGCTTGGATTTTGAAGGCAGCAATGTCTTGTATAGCTGCGATGGACAGGGCACCACGTTCCAGCATGAACTGGATCACCTCATGGCGCTCCCCAAGCAATGCATAATCAAGGGGTGTGTACCTGAACAAGAGGAGGAACTGGTTTGAATAGACTGGACTCAAGGCACAGCGATACTCAGTTAGTACCTAGCTCATTCTCCTTTCCCCTCTATGGAGAAACGAAACAAAATAAAGCAGGAGGCTGCAGGCTGACCTTCGTGTGGCTGAGCTCTGGGAGCTGGCCCACAAGTTAGAGCAGTGGCTCTCAACCTTCCCAAAGCTGAGAGCCAACGACAGTTCCTTAGGCTGAGGTGACCCCCATCCATACAATTACTTCATTGCTACCCTATAACTGCCATTTTGCTATTGTTATGAATTGTAATGTAAATATCTGATATCCAGGATATCTGATGTATGACTCCTGTGAAAGGGTTATTTGACCCCCAAGGAGGGCGTGACCTACAGGTTGAGAACCACTGAGCTAGATGCCATGAGAACACGTGACTACTTCCCTTTCCTCCATTTGCCAAGTGATTCTCTATACTTGTTTGAAAAGGTTCTCCGAATTATTTTTCTGTAATTACAGATAATTAGTTCTTATGAAAAGTAGTAGTATTTATCACAAAAAAATCTGGTCTGGGAATGAGAAACCTGTGTAACCCTGGGCAGTCAATTTCTCTGAATTTGTTTCCTCATCCATAAGACAGGGTGAAAATAAGGAGGGAGAAACCCAGATCTCTTAAGCTGTCTCTAGATTGAAGTTTGACATCTTAAATATTTTTATTATGAAAATTTATATTTTCATTGAGATATTTCAAGACTAAAATATTGAGGAGTAACATAACAATTCTCCATGCTTTCAAAACCCAAACTTAACAACCAGAAAGGTTTTTTTTTTTTCTTTTTGATGTTTACTTCTGTGGTAGTTTGAATGTAATTGGCTCCCATAATCCCGTAATCTCAGGGAGTGGCACTATTAGGAGGTGTGGCTTTGTTGGAGTGGGTATGGCCTTGTTGGAGGAAGTGTGTCACTGTGGGGGTGGGCTTTGAGATTTCATATCTACCTCCCAGTGAGTCAGTTGACTTCCTGTTGCCTGCAAGATGTAGAAGTCTCAGCTTTAGTACCATCTCTGAGTGCATGCTGCCATGCTCTCCGTCATGATAGTCTGAACTATGCGCTAACACAACAACATATATGTCATATATATATGTCATGGCCATGATGTCTCTTCACAGCAACAGTAACTCTAACTAAGACAACTTCTTTTAATTTCTTCCTTTTAATATTTGCTTAAGTATTTTAAGGCAAATTGTGGAGTCCTGCCAGTCCAACTCTCTGTGTCTCAGCATTCATCTATACCTAACATAGGCACAGCCACAAGGATCATTACGCTAATAAAATTAGCAGGAATTTCTGAGTAAAATATAAGACACAACTTCTCAACTGTCTCAAACATGTCTTTGATTAATTCAAATAAGAATTTTTAATTAAATCAATCTTAACTTCAGAGAGACATAATCTAAATATCTCGCCAGCTTTCAAGATTAAAGTTTACATCTAGTGTTTAAGCAACTGACCATGGTGTTGTTATTACTATTCTACCCCAAATTCCATTTAGCAACATTCAAGCATTGTGAATATTCTCACTGACATGAGAGAATGGCTGTCAGATAACTATTGACTGAGAGACATCAGAAGTTGCCAGAAATGATGTGTATTTGGGGTACATGACTTGGTTAGTGTCTATGCACAAGAAGCAGAAATTAGCACCACACTGATGATAACCAGCTAAGAAGCAATGTAGACACCAAGAAGAGATAACATACAATTGGACTTGCCACATGGGAATGGGCTGATGAGTTCTGCAGAATGCCCAAACCAGAATGTCAATAAACATAAGATGCAGTGCCAGCATCTGACATGTGTATATCAAGGTTCCTGGCTGGGGAAACACTGAGACAGGCTGACGTACAACTACTCTCTCCAGTACATTTTTTTTTATTGTTTCTTTACAAAGAGATCAGCTAGAAAAGAAACACTGTTAAAGTAAATTCTTTTTAATTACTTCTAAACTTCACAGACACTAATAGATTTGTGATTGGCTTTAGAAAAGAAGCAACTTCTTTTTAATTAATTGACTGATGATGATGTGCATGCATATGCATGTGTGTCAATGTGGGTGAGCAAGTCCCATGGTAAAGTGGAGGTCAGGAGTTGGTTCTCTCCTTCTACTGTGGGTTCTGCACACTGAGCTCAGATCGTTACACCTGTGCAGTAAGGCCTTTTACCTGCTGAGCCATCTTTGTGGCCCAGAAGGTCTTTAAAGAAATCACTAATTTGGGAGATTCTTATTTTCCCTTTTGTTTTTCATTTGGAACTTAAAGAGAAACATCTTTAGTTTCCTTGCTAACAAAGAGAGATCCTGGAAGATGTTGGGAAGCCTGACTATAAACTTAGTAATTATCTACAATTTACTGGAATCTTCCCAGAGCCAAGAACCACAGAATCTCTCCTGTGTAGACTTCCCTTTGCATCTGGTCCTTTCTCTACCCATGCTGGGGATGGAACCCAGAGCTGAGGCACATGGTAAACAGGCACTCAAAACTGAGCTACACTCCCACTGTGTCTGAGCCTTTTTATTGGGACTGGGTCTTTGAGTGACAACCCTAGCATATCTCAGTGAACAGTGTTGTTCAAGAAGGCAATATTTATAGACATTTAGAGATGTTTGGCTTTCATCTTAGCTTCTCCATGTTTTCAGACACATGAAGGCAGCCTCTCATCCACTAACTATTTATATCCTCACCACTAATAGAAAAACTTGAATATGTAACTCATTCTGCTGGTCTAGACGAATTTCTGGACCTGGTCATTTAGTATTTCACTGGCCGTATGTTAGGCACAGGCTTGAAGAAGGTCCTTTTCCTGATCTGCAAATGTGAACCTGCCGTAAGTGAGCCCAAAGTTTTGAGTAAGTATAAAATCGAGGTTCTATGTGAACATGGCATGGAAATATGGCTCTTTCCTCTGGCTCAAGATTGCTTGGTACAATGTTTCCTTATGACTATATACACCATTTCTGAACCAATACCTCAGCTTGAGATTGTTTTCTTCATCTGAAAGGAAGGATGTGAGATGCACAACACTATATTCACTCCCCTTCTTCATCAATGGCTTACCTTTCCTCGTTATTCTCCATCTGATTAGGGAAAGCAGCAAAATCGAGCAGTAATTTAATTGCATCAAGGTAGCCATTATTACAGGACCAGTGCAAAGCTGTTCTTCCCTGCAAGTATGAACAAGTCAACTGTACTGAAGTAAACAATTTCAGACACATGATAACTCAGAAGAAACATTTCCCCTCAGATTGACCAATAATAATGAAGTATATAATGGAATGTAATCTGAAATGGAAAAAACAGATGGTTCTTAACCAAAGTGATACAACTATAATAAGTTTGTCAAAGGTCACTGTGTACTATCCAAGGTGAAACCTAAGGAGGATTCAAAATTGCTCAAAGAATATTCCAACCAAGAATGCAAATTCTGACTTTCACGACAAGAAAAGAGGAGGCAACCTCAATTTGAGTTAAATTCAGTAAAATAAATGGTGTAATGGCTATTCTTGGTTGTCAACTCAACTACATCTGAACTTAACTTAAATACATGTGGCTAGGTACAACTGGGAGATTCTTCTTAATGAAATCATTTGAAATGGAAAGACCAACCCTGAATACAGATCCTTTGAAGTAGGAAGATCCACTTTAAACCTGGGCCACAACTTCTGCTGGTGGCCTATATAAAAAACAGAGAAGGCTCTCTTTGTCTGCTTGTCCTCACTCTTACTGGCACGTCCATTCCCTGGGATTAGAGCCTCATTCTTTTTAGGATTCTGGTGTATACTGAAGACCAGATGAGACATTCAGCTTTGTGTACTGAATTCTGGGATGGATTCTGGGACTTTCTGTTGGTAGCATTTTCTGACCATAGCCTGTAAACCACTCTAATATATATCTATATATCAGTTCTATCTTATCAGTTCTGTTCCTCTAGAGAACCTTGACTATACACATGGCGTGTACTGAAAAATGGACATAGAAAATGTGGTATACTTATACAATTAGTTATTAAAAACAATGACATCATGAAATTTGGTAGCAAATGGATGGAACTAGGAAAAATTATCCTGAGTAAGGTAATCCAGACCCAGAAAGACAAACTGGTATGCATTCACTTATAGGTGGATATTAGTTGTAAAGTAAAAGTAATCATGTTATGGTCCACAGACCCAGAGAAGTTATGTAACAAGAAGGGATTAAGTGGGGGACAGAAGTATCTCCCTAGGAAGTGGAAATGTAATTTACATCACAAGTGGATTAGGGGAAGGGCCATGGAAATAGGAAGGGTCAGGTCAGGGGGAAATGGAGGGAGAAAGTATTGGGAGAGATGATTAGAATGGGAGGCATCTCTAAGATGAGAGCTAGAAACCTAGTGCAATGGAAAACTCCCAGGAATCTATGAGGGTGAGACTAGCTAAGACTCCTAGCAATGGGAGATACAGAGCCTGAACTGGCCATCTTCTACAAGCAGGCAAGACTTCCAGTGGAGGGGTTGGGAAACCAGCTAAGTCACAAATCCTTTGACCTACAATTTGGCATGCCTACAAAATATGCTGGGGCAAAGGCAGCACAGAAGTAATGGGAGTAGTCAACCAATGACTGGACCAGCTTGAGACCCATACCATGAGAGAGACCCCACCCCTGACATGACCTACAGGGCTAGTACCCAGAGGCTGGACAGCCCAGAGAGCTAGGGTAGAACCAAACATAACCGGCAAAAAAGTCAATGAAATGATTCATAATCATATTCTGCTATACTCATAGATTGAGGCCTAGCCCAATTGTCATCTGAGAGGTTTCACCTAGCAACTGATGGAAACAGAAGCAGAGACTCACAGCCAAACATTAGATGGACCTTGAGGAATTCTGTGGAAGAGGAGGGGGGAGGATTATGAAAGCCTGAGGGGTCAAAGACAACACAAAAACCTTACAGAATCAACTACCCTGGGCTCAGAGGGTCTCCCAGAGACTGAACCAACAACCAGAGAGCTTGTGAGAGACTGACCTAGGCCCTCTGCACATATGTTACAGTTGTGTAGCTTGGTCTTCTTGTAAGAATCCTACTGTGGGAACAGGGGCTGTTTCTGACTCTGTTGTCTGCTTTTGGAACCCTTTCCTTCTACTGGGTTGCCTCAACCAGCCTTAATAAGAGAGGAGGTGCCTCATTTTACGGCAACTGGATATGGCATGGCTGGCTGATAGAAATATGTGTGTGCCTCTTTCTAAAGAGAAAAGGGGACCAGTGGCTGAGGAGGGGAGAGAGGAGGCTGAGAGGAAGGAGCGTGAGAAGAAGAGGGAGGAAAAACTGTGATCAGGCTGGGAAAAATAACTAATAAAACTAAAATAGCATGTATTTAAGATTTTCTTTTCTTTTTTTTATTATTATTATGAACAAAGAAGTCACACTTTCCATCCTGTATATTCTCATTCAAGGTCCTTTCCCCCTCCCAACACATCAGGTCATTCTCTCTTCTCCACAACTCCCCCGACCCCCACCCAAGGTCCCACTGTCCCATTGCTTAGTTCAATCTCCATTCCTGGCAGATCCAGTTTTCTCCCCTCAACATCAACACTGAGTCAGATGTTCCTCTAGGGGAAGTGGGATCCAAGGAGTCAGTCCAAGATGTTTCTGATCCCAAGCTGTTCAGTGGTTGTGGTTTGCAGCTTGGGCATGCTTTGCTTTGTTCTTGTTTATTTGTTTGTTTAGAGTCCACTAATGAGTGAGTACATCCCCTGCTTATCTTTCTGGGTTTGTGATACCTCGATCAGGAGGATATTCTCCAAATCCATCCATTTGCCTGCAAATTTTAGAATATCATTTTTCCTTACTGCTGAGTAGTACTCCATTGTGTAGATGTACCACAGTTTGTGAATCCATTCTTCAGTTGAGGGACATCTAGGTTGTTTCCAGGTTCTTGCTATTACAAATAATGCTGCTATGAACATAGTTGAGCTAATGCCTTTGGAGTGCGAATGTGCATCTTTAGGGTATACACCCAGAAAGTAGTATTGCTGGGTCCTTGGGTAGAATGATTCTCAATTTTCTGAGAAACCACCATAGTGCATTCCAAAGTGGCTGAACAAGCTTACACTCCCACCAACAATGGAGGAGTGTTCTCCTTGCTCTGCATCATCTCCAGCATAGGCTGTCCGCTGTGTCTTTTATCTTAGCCAGTCTAACAGGTGTCAGGTGATATCTCAAAGGTGTTTTGATTTGCATTTGTCTGATGGCTAAAGACAATGAGCACTTTTTCAGGTGCCTTTTAGCCATTCGAAATTCTTCTGCTGGGAATTCCCTTTTTAGATCTGAACCCCATTTTTTGATTGGGTTATTCAAGGTTTTGGGCTCTATTCTTGAGTTCTTTATATATCTTAGAGATCAGTCCTCTATCACTTGTAGGGTTGGTGAAAATCTTTTCCCATTCTGTAGGCTGTCGTTTTGTCCTATTGACAATGTCCTTGGCTTTACAGAAGTTTCTCAGCTTCAGGAGGTTCCACTTATTGATTGTTGGTCTTAATGTCTGTTCCACTGGTGTTATATTTAGGAAGTGGTGGCCTGTGCCAATTCGTAGAAGTGTATTTCCCACTTTCTTTTCTATCAAGTTTAAAGTGGCTGGGTTTATGTTGAGGTCTTTCATCCACTTGGATTTGTGTTTTGTGCAGGGTGACAGGCTTGGATCTATTTGCATTTTTCTATATACTGCCATCCAGCTATGCCAACACCATTTGTTAAATATACTATCTTTTTTTCTATTGAATATTTTGGGCCTCTTTGTCGAAGATCAGGTGTTCATAGGTTTTTGGGTTAATGCCCAGATCCTCAATTCAATTCCACTGATCCACAAGTCTGTTTTTATGCCAGTACCAGGCTATTTTTATTACTGTAGCTCTATAGTAAAACTTGAAGTCAGGGATGGTAATACCTTCTGAGGTTCTTTTGTTGAGTAAAATTGTTTTGGCAATCCTGACTTTCCTGTTATTCCAAATGAAATTGAGTATTGTTCTTTCAAGGTCCAAAAAATATTGTGTTGGGATTTTGATGGGCAGTGCATTGAATATGTAGATTGCTTTTAGTAAAATTGCCATTTTTACTATGTTGATCCTACCTATCCAGGAACATGGGAGATCTTTCCATTTTCTGATATCCTCTTCAATTTCTTTCTTTGGTGATTTAAAATTTTTGTCAAATAGGTCTGTTACTTCTTTGGTTATAGTTACTCCAAGGTATTTAATACTATTTGCAGCTATCATGTTTCCCTTATTTCTTTTTCAGCTCTTCTATCTTTAGTGTATAGAATGGCTACTGATTTCTTTGAGTTAATCTTGTATCTTGCTACATTGCTGAAGGTGTTTATCAACCGTAGCAGTTCCCTGGAAGAATTTTGTGGGTCACTTATGTATACAATCATATCATCTGCAAATAGAGATAGCTTCACTTCTTCTTTTCCAATTTGTATCACCTTAATCTCCTTTCGTTCTCTTATTGCTTTAGCTTAAACTTTGAGAAGTATATTGAATAGATAAGGGGAGAGAGGACATCCTTGTCTAGTTCCTGATTTTAGTAGGATTGCTTTGAGTTTTTCTCCATTCAGTTTGATGCTGGCTGTCAGCTTCTTGAAAATCACCTTTAATATATTTAGGTATTCTCCCTGTATTCCTGATTTCTCCAGGGCTTTAATCATAAAGGAATGTTGGATTTTGTCAAAGGCTTTTTCTGCATCTAAGGATATGATCATGTGGTTTTGTTCCTTTAGTTTGTTTATATGATGGATAACGTTTATGGTTTTTCATATGTTAAACCAGCCCTACATTTCTGGGATGAAGCCTACTTGGTTGTAGTGGATGATATTTTTTATATATTGTTATATACAGTTTGCTAAAATTTTGTTGAGAATATTAGCACCAATCTTCATGAGGGAAATTGATCTGTAGTTCTTCTTTGTTGTGTCTTTGAGTGGCTTGGATATTAGGGTAATTGTGTCCTCATAAAAGGAATTTGGCAATATTCCTTCAGTTTCTACTGTGTGAAATAGTTTAAGGAGTAACGGTAGTAATTCTTCTTTGAATGTCTGGTAGAATTCGGCACTGAAACCATCTGGGCCAGGGCTTTTATTTTTGGGGAGGTTTTTAATGACAGCTTCAATTTCCTTAAGGGTTATAGGCCTGTTTAGGTAATTAATCTGGTCTTCATTTAGTTTTGGAAGATGGTGCCTGTCCAGAAAGCTGTCCATTTCTTCTAGGTTTTCCATTTTTGTTGAATACAGATTTTCTTTTTTTTTTTTCCTTCTTTATTTTGTATTTATCAAAAAAACAGTAAAAAGAATTTAAAAATGCAGAAGAGTTAACAATAACTATACAGAGGATAAGAATCATAAGCATGGCTTATCAAGGGTGGAAATGCAAATAAGATTGCTACACATATATTTACTTTGTGTTCAGCTTTCCCGCTGAATTTTTTTTTCCATCCCTGTATATCCTTATTCAAGGTCTCTTCCCCCTCCCACCACATCTGGTCATTTCTCTTCTCTGCAACTCCCCATCCCCTCCCTTGGCAGGGAGCAGACAGTCCTATGGTCCCACCGGCCCAATAATGCTTGGATCAGTCTTCACTCCCAGCCAAATCCAGTTTTGTCCCCCCTCCCTCAAGAGTGAGTCAGGTATTCCTATAGTTGGACTGGGGTTTGAAGGGTCAGTCCAGGGTGTTTCTGATCCTGTGATGAATAAGTAGTGACCATCTTGGTCCCTTTTAATTGCTTTTAGCTTAAAGTCTACTCTGTTAGATATTAGGATTGCAACCCCTGCTTGCTTCTTAGGACCGTTTGACTGGAAAATATTTTCCCAACCCTTTATTCTAAGTCTGTGTCTGTCTTTGCGGTTGAGGTGTGTTTCTTGTAGGCAACAGAAGGATGGCTTCTGTTGTTGTATCCATTTTGTTAGTGTGTGACGTTTTATAGGAGAGATGAGGCCATTGATATTAAGGGAAATTAGTGACCATTGATTCATATTTCCTGCCATTTTGGTGGTAACTTGTTTGTATTTCCTTTCTCTAGGATATTCTTCTGTGGAATTATTGATTGTTTGTGATTTCGTGGGTGTATCTGGGGTCCTTAGGTTGGAGTTTTCCCTCTAATACTCTCTGTAGTGCTGGATTGGTAGATAGATATTTTTTCAGTCTGACTTTGTCTTGAAATACCTTGTTACTCCATCTATCGTGATTTATAATTTTGCAGGGTATAGTATTCTACTTTGGCAGCCATACTGTTTTAGCATCTGTATAACTTCGGACCAAGCCCTTTTAGCTTTCATCGTTTCCATTGAATAGTCAGGTGTTATTCTGATGGGTCTGTCTTTATATGTGAGTTAGCCCTTTTCTTTTGCAGCTCTAAAAATTTTTTCTTTGTTCTGTATGTTTTGTGGCTTGATTATAATGTGGTGCGCTGACTTTTTTTGGGGGTCATATCTATTTGGTGTTCTGTAAGCTCAACAATGCTCATAGCAGCATTATTTGTAATAGCAAGAACCTGGAAACAACCTAGATGCCCTCAACTGAGGAATGGATTAACAAACTGTGGTACATCTACACAATGGAATACTACTCAGCAGTAAGAAAAAATGATATCCTAAAATTCACAGGCAAATGGATGGATTTGGAGAATATCCTCCTGATCGAAGTATCACAAACTCAGAGAGATAAGCAGGGGATGTACTCACTCACTAGTGGTCTCTAAACAAACAAACAAGAAAAAAAAGCCAAACATGCCCAAGCAGCAAACCACAACCACTGAACAGCTTGGGATCAGAATACAGATTTTCAAAGTATGATATGATAATTCTCCGGATTTCCTGAGGGTCCATTGTTATATCCCCCTTTTCATTTCTGATTTTGTTTATTTGGACATTCTCTCTCTGTTTTTTGATTAGTTTGGATAAGGGCTTATCTATCTTGCTGACTTTCTCAAAGAAGCAACCAATTCATTGATTGTTTGTATTGTTCTTTTTGTTTCAATTGTATTGATTTCAGCTCTAAGTTTGATTATTTCCTGCTGTCTACTCCTTCCTGGTGAGTTTGATTCTAATTGTTTTAAGGCTTTCAGCTGAGCTGTTAGGTCTCTAGTGTGGGATTTCTCTAGGTTTTTCATATAGGCATCTAGAGCTATGAATTTTCCTCTTAAGTCTGCTTTAATTATATCCCACAAGTTTGGGTACATTGTGGATTCATTTTCATTAAATTCTAGGAAGACTTTGACTTCTTTCTTAATTTCTTCCTTGACCCAGAAGTGTTTCAGCTGAGTGATGTTTAGTTTCCATGAGTTGGTAGGCTTTCTTTGATTTTTGATGCTGTTGAACTCTAATTTTATGCCCTGGTGTTCCAATATGTTACAAGGGATTATTTTCATTTGTTTGTATCTGTTGATATTTGCTTTATGACCAATTATGTGGTCAATTTTGGAGAAAGTTCCATGAGGAGCTGAGAAATATGTATATTCCTTTGCATTTGGGTGGAAGCTTCTGTAGATATCTATTAAATCCATCTGCATCATAACCTCTTTTAGACTCCTTATTTCTCTGTTGAGTCTCTGTCTGGTTGACCTATCCAGGGTTGAAAGTGGGGTATTGAAGTCTCCCACTATTAGGATGTGAGAATTGATGTGGAATTCGAGCTTTAGCAGTGTTTCTTTTACATAGGTAGGTGCCCTTATATTACGGGCATAAATATTCAGGATTGAAATCTCCTCTTGACCATTTTTTCCTGTGATGAATAAGTAATGTCCATCCTGGTCCCTTTTAATTGCTTTTAGCTTACAGTCTACTTTGTTAGATATTAGGATGGGAACCCCAGCTTGTTTCTTAGGACCATTTGACTGGAAAATCTTTTCCCAACCCTTTACTCTAAGCCTGTGTCTGTCTTTGTGGTTGAGGTGTGTTTCTTTTTTTCTTTCTTTCTTTTTTTTTTTTTCATAAATAAAGACTTTATTGGCCAGTTTAGATGAACGACAGGTTAGCATAAGGTCGATTAATTATTTTACACACTCAAGACCCTTAGGATGTCACAAGAAGCTAAGCTTGTTGGCAATGGCAACGGGAAGGGATTGGAAATGACCTGAAGATTCCTGAGGGTTATAAAGCTACCGGGACTGAAAGCAACGTCCAAGGAGCAAATCCAAGAGGGAAAAGGGATCATCCAAAGCTGAAGACCTTTCAGGGACTGGATCACTTCTGGAACTGTCTTGTGCTTCTTGATGGGTCACTGTGGTCTCTCTCCTTCCCTGGCTGTCCACCACAGTGCGGCGCTCCTCTACTATCCCATCTGCCTTGGTGATCTTGGTCACAGAGATGCTCTTGAAATAGGATTTGGGTTGGGACTGAAGAAGTGGACCTAGACCTTCCTGGGATATCTGGGAGTCAAGATCATTGTCCTCTTTGGCTCTAGAATGGGGAGTCACAGGCCATATGCCATCCAATCTATGAAAAGATCCCTTAAACCCGCAATCTGGAGCTGCTTTCGGGGATTCAGGTCTTGCATGGCTCTCTAAGACCCCCTCAAAAATCTTGGGGTGGTGACTATCTGGGTACTTAAGCATTGAGTCCCAAAGTGTCTGCCCTTCCCGCAGTCTCTCACTAGGTATTTCTGGTTCAGGACCTCAAAGTTCAGGAGAGTGGGAAGGCAAGGTCCAGGCCCCCATCTTGCTGAAGATACTATTGAAATCTCGTGCTAGATCATCAAAGCCAAAGTTGTCGTGGAATCGCATCCCTCCTCCTGGACTGAAGCTGAAACCGAATTCCTCTGGAGGCTGGGAACCATCAAACCTATAGCTCCCTTGACCCCACGCGCCTCTGTCTTCCTCTTCTTCTTCATCATCATCATCGTCATCATCTCCAAAACAGGGATCTCTGTGGCTCCGAGGTCCATGAAAGCCAAAAAAGCCCCGGAAAAGGTCAAAGAAGCTCATTTCCGTAGGGGCACCAGAAACTTTAAACTTTCGAAGGACATGAGCACCACTACACTGCTGGTGTGCGCTACCCTGTCAGATATCAAGGTGTGTTTCTTGTAGGCAACAGAAGGATGGCTTCTGCTGTTGTATCCATCTTGTTAGTGTGTGTCGTTTTATAGGAGAGTTGAGTCCATTGATATTAAGGGATATTAGTGACCACTGATTGATATTTCCTGCTATTTTTGGTGGTAACTTGTTTGTATTTCCTTTCTTGGAGTATTCTTCTGTGGGGTTATTGATTGTTTGTGGTTTCATGGGTGTATTTGGGGTCCTTAGGTTGGAGTTTTCCCTCTAATACTTTCTGTAGTGCTGGATTGGTAGATAGATATTGTTTCAGTCTGACTTTGTCATGAAATATCTTGTTTACTCCATCTATGGTGATTGATAGTTTTGCAGGGTATAGTAGTCTAGGTTGGCAGCCATGCTCTTTTAGTGTCTGTATAACTTCTGACCAAGCCCTTCTAGCTTTCATCGTTTCCATTAAATAGTCAGGTGTTATTCTGATGGGTCTGCCTTTATAGGTAAGTTGGCCCTTTTCTTTTGCAGCTCTTAAAATTTCGTGAACCACTGAAGCCATGGGTAGACGCCAGTGCAAAAATATATATAATAATATAAAGAACAACAAGGTAACTCCAAAAGAAAGTGGTGGTCCTACAACTACAAGACCTGAACTGAGCAATGAAGAGAAAACAGAAGGAAGCAACACCAAAAATACCTTTATGATGATCATTGAAGCTCTCAAAGAAGATATGAAAAATTCCCTTAAAGAAATAGAAGAAAATACTAACAAAAAATTGGAAGAGATGAACAAATCCTTGAAAGAAAACCATGAAAAGGTAAACCAATAAATGAAGGAAACATGCCAGGAACTAAAAACTGAAATTAGAAACAATAAAAACGGCACAAAATGAGGCAAAGATGGAAATAGAAAACCTCAAGAAAAAAGCTGGAACCACAGATACAAGCATAACCAACAGAGTTCAAGAGATGGAAGATAGAATCTTTGAAGTGGAAGACTCAGTAGCTCAAATAGATATATCAGTCAAAGAAAATACTAAAACCAAAAAAGTCATAACACAAAATGTTCAGGAAATCGGGGACACCATGAAAAGACCTAATTTGAGAATAATAGGAATAGAAGAAGGAGAAGAATACCAGCTCAAAGGCACAGATAATGTTTTCAATAAAATCATAGAAGAAAACTTTCCTAACTTGAAGAAGGAAATGCCTATAAAGATACAAGAAGCTTACAGAACACCAAATAGATATGACCCCCCAAAAAAGTCAGTGTGCCACATTATAATCCAGTCACAAAAAGGGTTTAAGATTTTCAATGTCATAAAAGATAGAGAGGGAGGAAAGGAAGGAGGGAGGAAGGGAGGGAGGGAGGGAGGGGCTCAGCCAGCAAGGGTGCTTATCACCAAGCTTTGAGCTGAGTTTGATCCTAAGATTATGATGGAAGGTAATTGACATGATTCAGGCATATGTGTGTCTGTGTATGCACACATGCATATGCAACACACTTAAATAATTAAATGTAAGAAAAAGAAAGCTAAAGAAGGCATGAATCTCTACAGAAGAGAAATAAAGTATTTACAATGAATGCTGAAGGAGTCAGAGGAGGAGATAGCACAAGCCCAAATATGTACACATTTAATACAGCTTCTAAATATATCAGACAAACAGCCTGAATTCAAGAGAATTAGAGCCAGAATCATAATAACAGATTTGAAAATATATAAATTTTTAAATTTATTATTCATTTTTCATAATAGTAGATTTTAAGTTTATTTATTTATTTGTTTGTTTGCTTGTTTATTTGAGACAGGGTTTCTCTGAGTGACAGTCTTGGCTGTCCTGAAACTTGATTTGTAGGCCAGACTGGTCTTAAGATCTTACATAGATTAAGACTTGCCTTTGCCTTCTGAGTGCTGAGATTAAAGGTGCATGCCACCATTGCCCAGTAAATTGCTTTATTTTGTAATGGCTGATGTCAGAAACATGTAAGAGAACACTGATGACATGGAAGATATAAGTAACACAATCTAAAGATTGGTATTCAGACATAAAACACTGCATTAAACAATGACAGAATTAAAATTCTTCTCAATTATATATTTAGTGTTTACCAAAATCAGCCATATGCTGGACCATGAAGTCTCTAAATAATAACACCCTTCCCTGCAAAGTTGTCTATATCCTAACTTCTAGAACTCCTTAATTGTGATGCTACATGGAAAAGCAGTTGTCCCAAGAGGGACAGATCATTCTGGATTATCTGAGGGAGTCTGCCATAATCACAAGGGTCTTTCCAAGGGAAAGAGGGCTGGAGAGTAGGTATCAATGACTCACCTAGCACTTGCCAGCTCTGATAATGGAGAAGTATTAAGCAGCCCCTAAATGCTGGAAAAGCTAAATAAGAAACTGCTTCTCCTCAAGGCCTCCAAAACACAGCAGCCCTTTTGTACTCTGATTTTTCAGTCCAGGGAGACTGGTATGGAACAGTGACATAACTAATTTGTATTGGATGTTGGTGCTAATTTCTTTCAGAGCAATAGGTAACTAATCTATTAAATTCAGGTTGAGAAATAAGGAAATATCTAGGTGCCTGGAAAACAATAGTCTCCCAAATAATGTGTAGTCTAACAAATCAAGCAAAGGAAAAAGAAGAAAATATGCTTACTGTACAACAGTGAAGGTGTGACTTAAGTGAACGCATGCAAAACAGATAAAGCAGGGCTCAGAAGAGGCCGACTGACACATAAATATTAGACAAGAGTACTGAAAAAATGAAGAACTTAAATTTTCATCTGAAGAATTTAACATCCCAGCACTCAGGGAGTTGAGCCAAAAAGATCTTAACTTAGAAGTCAGTCTGACATAAATAACAAGTTCCAGGATGAGCTACAAGTTGTGATTCTGTCTTTAAAAGAAGAGAATTTTTTTAAAGGGAGGATCTATAATCCTAGCACTTAGACTCAGGAGAAGAGGGAGGGAGGATCCAGAGTTCATCATCATATGTGGCTACTAGTAAGCTCAAGGCCAGCCTCCGTTCATGAGACCTTGTCTTACAAACCATCTCCTGCCCACCAAACCCAGAGAGAGATAGTCAAGGCTGAGGAAATGGGTGGCAGGAAATAGAGATGAGAACAACCATCTTTCTGCAAGCAGGCATGCTCAGAATGTGGAAAGTCAGCAAAGACAGATGTTCCTGGAAATGTTGAAAAGACAGGAGGAAAGTTTAAAGAAAAAAAATGAGAGAGATAATGCATATTACCAATGTATACACTTAATAGAGTCCTAAAACATAGATAAGTGCAGATATGACCAACTTTTTATAAATACTACTAAAATTTTAAATGAAATGAACAAATTCCCAACAAAGTGCACTTGCCAAAGCTGAAAGGAAATTATTAGGAATCAAAACAGTCTCACAGCCGCTGGGTCAGTTATGAACAAATCATGCATTAAGAAAATTCCTATAGTTGGAGTGGGGTTCGAAGGGTCAGTCCAGGGTGCTTCTGATCCTAGGCTGTTCCGTGGTTGTGGTTTGCCGCTTGGGCATGTTTGGCTTTTTTTCTTGTTTGTTTGTTTAGAGACCACTAGTGAGTGAAAAATTTCAGAGGGAAAGCTGAACACAAAGTAAATATATGTGTAGCAATCTTATTTGCATTACCACTGTTGATAAGTCATGCTTATGATTCTTATCCTCTTTATAGTTATTGTTAATTTTTCCTCATTTTAAATTTATGTAACTGTTTTTTTGTTAAATACAAAATAAAGAAGGAAAAAAAATAAAAATAAAAAAAATTAAAAAAAAGAAAATTCCTATGATCAGTGGACTTCAACAAATTTTACCATATACTTAAGGAAGACGTAACATCATTCTCATGCAAATTCCTGAAGAGGGAATATTTTCTCGCCCCTTTTTAAAAATAAGGTCAGAAACTCCTTCCTATACAAGCATGACAAGTAACAAGAAAGGGAAATTATCATGAAGATAAGATACAAAGCCTTAAAATATTAATAAGTAAAACCTACCCACATATAAAAGGAATACTATACTGTACATGAGGCTTACTCTACAAGTGTAAGGCAGGCTTAACATCAGAACAAAATTCAGTCGACATGATCCACTTTAACAGAAAAGAGAAAGATGGGAACATGCTAGTAGGTTCACAAACAGTATTTTATATAAATATAACAATGGTTTTAAAAGTTTCTTAGCAACCAGAACTATAGTCTCATACAATGGTGGAGTACTGGAAGTCAGATCTCTGAGAGGCCAGATGAGTTTAAAGACAGCCAGTTACCAGTTCTATTCAAAACTACCTGAGAGATCCTAGACAGTTCTAAACAGGTGATTCCAAAATGCTACATATAAAACTGAGTACAGCTAGAAACTTGCTTAATGTAAGTACGTAAGAAACTGCCCACTTGGCAAAACATAAAGCATATGCTAAGTTATACATGATACATTTCTACTAATTTAAGGACAAGGACCCTAGTTTACATATTTTTCCTGATGTTACTTTTAATTTTTAAAGGCATTTATATATTTACTTATTTAGCATGTGTGCACACCTGTTCCATCCTGCTCGTGGTCAGCAGACAGCTTTGGGAGTCAGCAGTCTCTTTTCCACTCAGCTGTCTTGGTAGCTCCTCATGTATTTTTACATATAATAACAGCCTTGGTAGAAACTTCCTGAATGGCTAATAGAGAATTTGTTTTCTGACTTGGAAAACATGACTTATGTTAATATTTTTAGAGTTAAGCTAGTCCTTCAAAAGCTAGGTAAACCGTTAGAAACTGTGGTTGTTGAATAGAGAAAGAAGTATGGATTAAATCCTATTTTAGGATTCTGACACAAACACATAGAGACACAGACACCAGACACACACACATACACACACACAGCTGGTAATACTTTATAGCACTTGTTACTTTGATTTCATTAATCAAATTCTAAGTAATTATTCTAAGAGAACAATCTAAAAGAAGAAAGATGAATTCATAAAGATTATTCTGGTAAAAATGAGAAGGGTCTTGTTAAGGGAGTTAATTACTGGACTTAGAGTTTGGGTTAAGTGCTCCCCGCTCTCAACTGGTGTCACTGCAGGGAACTGCTGAAGCTGCCTGAATTCCAGTTTCCTCAGCTGTAAAGCAGGGTAGGCAGTAACTACCTCATTGCATTGCTGTGAGGGCTGAATGGACTATCGCTGAATATAAAGCTCTTGGCATTTTAGGATATTAAGCAGTTATGATTATGAGAAAGATTATATATCACCTGACAAAATGCCAGTGCTAATTTTAAGTGAACAAAAGGTGGTTTTTAAGATCATGTATGTGTATATATACATACACACATATATTTTATAAATATATTAAAAACTATTCCTAGTATATATACATGTTATATATTATATAACATGTATACAGATATACATGAACACTAGAAGGAAACACTGACAAATGAATATCATTTCTCTCCAGGTGATACAGTATTCTTAACTCATGACGAAGAAGAAAACTATGCCCACGGAGCTGGCAGCACATAAAGCCCACCTCCTTGTCTTGGATGTTGGGGTCTGCGTTGTTTTCCATGAGTACAGCCATGCAGTTGATATACCCTCCATAGGCAGCACACTGAAGAGGCGTTCTTCCAGCATCATCCTGCACATTTGGGTTGATCTTGTTTTCTATCAGTATCTGGCAGACATCAGCATTTCCCCCCAGTGCCGCCCAGTGTAGAAGTGAATGTCCATCTTGGTCCACCAGATCCACCCTTGCTCCTCCTAGCAAAGCAAAACTGCAGTGAAAATTTTGAATGGAGACAGCATTTGTCAGAAGGAACAGAAGCTTAAAATATAACCATGTCCTTTGAAAGCTCTTTTCTCCCCAATACTTGTACATACTCCCCAATACCCTACACTGTCAGTGTCAGAGCTTTAGAGTATCCCTTAAGTTCTGTAGAGGCTGGGATTCATTCTCTTTCAGCAAATAAAGCTGAGGCCTGGGGGAGAGTGAGTATTCTGAAGTCCATTTGACTAACAGGTGAACCAACAGGTGAACTACAAGTGCAGGAAGAGTCTACTAGGGGCACGTGGGCACTCTTCCTCAGCTTTCTGCCTGGTGGCTCTGCATGTGAATGAAATCATGTTTCATACCAAGTGTGCTGCAGTGCCCACCTTTTGTGTGAGACCTAATAGAGGCACCTGTATTAACTGACCTTTAATAAGTGTCTGAATCACATCTTTGTGCCCCATCTCACAGGCTCGGAAGAGCGGAGTATGTTTCATGACGTCAGTAGCATCTACTTGAGCATCATTGTCCAGCAATAACTTCACAGTACTGACATGGCCAGAAAGGGCAGCAGCATGTAAAGCTAACAAAGAAGCCAAAGCAATGATAAACCTTCAAAATAACATTACTTTTTAACTTTAAGTATGTTTTTCTTTCTTCCTCGTAAGGATTTCCTTAACTGTGGCTAAATGCAATACAAATCAATCTCTCTCTCTCTCTCTGAACACACACGTGCTGCTGTGGGTATGTGCGTGGATGGTGAAGTCTGTTGGTTATACTCAGGACTGTGCTGGAAAAGTCTTTTCCTTCTGACTTGCAATTGGAATCTCAGACAAAGAAGAGACTTCATGTTCACACTGGATGCTAAAAACCATGCCTCCTAGTGACCAACACATAGGCAGAGGGCTTTTTTAATAAAGAAAAGTTAAAGCAGGAGTCTGGTAAGGGTGGGTGAAGCTATGAAACAGAGAAGGCTCTAGAGTCACACGAAGTTCTCTCGCACATGGGACATCAGTGTGGAGTCGAGCTATTCAAACTTGAGAAAAGAATATTAAAAAAGAGACTTGAGAATACATTTAGATATATGCAATGTTTTAGCTACTAAATATGCACAGGTTTTTGCATACGTCTGTGTGTGTTCAGGTGTAATGCAAATGTGTGCACATGTGTGTCAGGGACTGAAGTTGACAGTGGTGTCTTCCCTGATTGTGCTTCACTTCTGCATTGAGGCAGGGTCTCTCACCTTTTTGGCTGGTTGGGCTAGCCAGCTTTCCCTGTGGTTTTCTTGTCCCTACCCACTTTTTCTGGTACTCACACTTGCATGCCGAGGGCTTTGCCCACTGAGCTATCTCTCCCGCCCCAACTAGGCATAGTTGTAAGTTTCCACTTTTTTATATGAACGTGAATGATGAGACAAGTTTCTATCTTGTGTCTAATGTGCAGCCAAAGCAATAAATCAGATGCTGATGTTCACCTGGTAGAGATACTAATTTTAGCCACAATACTTGGAAGAAATAAAGCCTTTGGAGCAAGATCCTTAAAAATCCAAGTTTAAAATGTGAAAAGCTAAGTCAAACAATATTATCTTAGGAACAGTGATCTCAAGGTACTGTCTTATAAATTTGATAGCAGTTTTTGGTACCTGAAGCAGGGTGAGCTTCTGGGCCAGTTCCTACCTGTGCCCCCGTACTTGTCTGCCATGTTAACGTCGATGTCAGATTTTAAACTCAGCATAACCCTGAGCACGTCGTCACTGCCTTTCCCTGCTGCCCACATGAAGGATGTTCTCCCTTCCAGGTCGGAATCATCTTTCACTGAAGGATGCTTTAAAAACACTTCAACTGTTTCCTGTAAGAAAACTTCACTTAAAACACCACTGCAGTGGGGTACACTCTCCATGGTAAGAGAGCACCTGCTAAAGGTGATTCCATGAAGAAGCCAAGGATTTCTCCTGCTGTCTTTTTATGAATAATAAAACCTCCATTTCCATAGAAAATGATGATCTTCTTTCCTTATATATTAGTTTTAGTTTTTATAACATTTCAAAAAACATTATCTAACTTCCTCATTCAATATCCTTAAATCAGAGACTGATGACCACCTTCCCCAGGAGATGCTGATAAAGAAGAGATAGAAAAATAATAAGAGCCAGAGGCTGGGGAGGGCTGCTGCCCACCTGTCTTTGGACATGACAAAGACTGATGGATGTGTGAATTCAGTGCAGCTGTGGTTTCCAGCACAGGACTGGGCCTGTCAACATTTCATCCTGAAGGGAGAAGGGCTTGTGAGACCCCAGGCCTCTCTGAGGGACTACCGACAGTCAGTGGTGGCTGGGGAACCAGGGTCACTCTCCCCATTAGTACAGCCAGTGGTAAATTGCCCATGCTCTAGTAAATAATCTCTTATTCATGCAAGACACTCTATGTGTGCAGAAGACATGGAAGCAGGGAGAGAGCTTACTGGGAGAAAGGTGATGTGGGATGTCTTTCTATACGCTATGGAACACCACTGAGTAATAAAGGCACTGTTTGGTCTATGGCAAGCTAGCTTATAGGCAGGCAGTAAATCAAGCAAGATAAAGGAAGAAGGCAGAGTCAGTCAGAGACTTAGAAGCTGTGAGTTGCTGTAGAAGAGGAAGATGTAAAGGAATTCAGGTAAGCCATGGGCCACATGGCAAGACATAGATGAATAGAAATGAATTAAGATGTAAGAGCTAGCAAGGAATATGCCTGAGCCATAGGTCAAACAGCATGTAATTAATATAAGCTACTGTGTGTTTCTTTGGTACTGCTGGTCTAGACCTTGGGGCTAGGCAAAGCTAAGTAGCTTTGGGCAGGGCCAGACCCTGGGACTAGTTGGGGCCAGAAACTAACTACTATAAATGTCATCCAACATGAGGCATGTATACCCATGTAAAGCCTGAGTAAGCCTTAAAAGGGTTTTAGAGGACAGAAATAGAGTGAAAAACAGCTTCCAAGTTGTGTCTCTCAAGTGACCCATGGTACAGAGACCCCTTGATGTTTTCTTGAGTGACAAAATGTTGGGCTTTTGGAGTTTAGCTTACGCTGCAACAAGGCCACTTCCTGAAGTCTCACAAGCATATTTGGTATATTTTCTTATAACAGATTTTAGTTTCTGCTCTCACAGGCAAAAAGGGAACAGAGTCAAAGATGACTTCTTAGTAGCAAGATTTTCTTGCGTCAGCTCTGTTTGCTGGAGGCCAGCAGAGGCATGAATTTTTAAAGAGAGGTTTCCTGTCTCAGCTTTAGCAGTAAAAAATGTGTGACTCAGTCTGGAGAGATGGCTCAGAGGTTAAGAACACTGGCTGTTCTTCCAAAGGTCCTGAGATCAATTCCAACAACCACAGGGTAGCTCGCAACCATCTGCAATGAGATCTGGTGCCCTCTCCTGGCCTGCAGGCACACAGGCAGGCACAACACATATTTATTGTGAACAATAAATAAATAAGCAAATCTTTAGAAAAAAATGTTTGACTCTTTTAAGAGGTTCTGGTGCCAAATACTTAAATGGATTTCATGAGCAGTGGGCAGTGGTGCTCTACTTGGTGGCAATGTGGGTCTTAAAATTCCCCAGAATGGTAATTGTGGCTCTTGCCAGTAACTCTGCTAAAAAGCTAAACTCTATGAAGTTTAACTAAGGAGATGGGTGGAGCCAGCTATTGTTTATAAATGTTTGTTTTCATTATAAATCTTTAATGGCCATAGTCAATCTCTTTTTAAGGAAAAAAGAGAGATATGATATAGAAATGATTAAAAGGATAGATTATTAAATCTACATAAATCCAACAAATAGGTATTAATCTCAAAATATTTTACATTGGCATGGGTTTTGGTTTATTGATACAAATTTAAGGTCAATTTTGTTATACTATGTGTATATTTCTACTCTTGTTTAAGGTATTATGTTTATGTAACTCATTTAAAATTACAATATATAATTAAGAAATGCAGATTAATAATCATCTATGATAATCAAACTTAGGTTTTTTTAAGATATACAAAGATGTATTTCAATTAGACAGGCAATCTTCAGATACTTCAAAGACCTACAGAATATGCCACTTAAAATATTTTAAGAACATAGACTTTTCTGGACAGTGAGACAGGTCTGCTCCTAGCAGCAAGAATCTACTTCAAGAGAATGAAGAAGAAACTGAAGAAACTCCATGTGAAGTTTACTTTCTTTGTGGCAAAAGATAGCCACTAGACAAGAAGTTGTTCTTGCCGCAACTGTCTGACAGTATGCTGTATAAACTGGACATGCAGGACCCATAGGAAAGTGACCTCTGATCTTTGGCAGAAAAAGCCAGGATAGTCTTTCAGGTTCCTGCTTTGCAGAAAACTGCCAGACATCCTTCTGAACACAAGGAGAAGTGATTGACAAACTATGCCAGAGTGGGTGGAGCAGTCCTTCAAATTTCCTGCTTCAAAAAAAGTTTGCCAGAGACTCTAGGCCAGTAGGCTGAAGATGGATGCCCCAACGTTACAAAGGAACTTTGGATGACTGTCCAGGCAACCAGATATCTCTATCATTTCTACCTTTTGGAAGTTGCATGCACTTCCTATTTACTTGGGAAATAATATTATATTGTTCTGTGGTCTTTGATGGAGTTGAATATCAGATAGTTATAATTATAGTTTTCTTTAGTTATAATAAAAGGAATATTAGATGTGAAACTTTGGACTCGTAAGAATAAGGTAAATGATGAACATTTTCTTTAATTTTGCCAAATACAAATAGACTAAATACTGTAACTGTAATTCTTGCTTGATAGCTGTTTTGTTATATGTAATTTTGCTATGCTGAAATTAAAACCTTCATTTTTGATTAGACAGAAAAGGGGAAGTGATGTGGGGTGTCTTTCTGTACACTGTGAAATACCACTGGATAATAAAGGAACTGGTTTGGCCAATGGCAAGCCAGCTTATGGTCAGACAGGAAATATGAGCATAGATAAAGGAGAAGAAGGGTGGAGTCATGGAGAGACACTATGAGCTGCTGCAGAGGAGGAAAATGTAAAGGAATTCAGGTAAGTCACAGGCCATGTGGCAAGACAATAGAAATGGGTTACGTTGTAAGAGCAAGCAAGGAATATACCTGTGCCATAGGTCAAACAACATGTAATTAATATAAGCTACTGTATATGTTTCTTTGGGACTTTGGAACTGCTAGTCTGGACCTCAGGGCTAGGCAGAGCTAAATGGCTTTGGGCAGGCCCAGATCTTGGGGCTAGTCTGGGCCAGAAACTAATTACTACAGAAGAGTTTGAACAGGAAAGGCTGGAGATGAGTGAGACTATCAAAGAATGAGAAATAATTAAAAAAAAAAACCAAAACACGAGAAGAATAAAACAATTGAGAATGAGTTTCTTTAATCAGGCTTTAAAACTTTTCAGGTCACTGTCAGAAATGAAAATTAGAAGACTTAGAAGTTTCTGGCATCAAGACCAACATTAAGTTGGACATTTTTATGTACACTGTACCTGCAGAAACCTAGATAGTTAAGCATGTCTCTGGAGAAGGAAAACAGATTGCTTCACTGTGTATTACATTTCTAAAACTATTGAGATGGTAAATACATTTCCTGACTATTGAACAAAAGTTACTGTGAAATGCAACATTTAATTCATTTAAACAAATTTATTTAGCTATTCCTATATTAAAGGTCCTGCCTCTGGAATAAGGGAGTCCGGGCAGGCAGTCCCAATAGTGCCTGGAAGTTGAGTTACTATTGTTGTCCTCTGTGCTGGGATCAAGTCTATGGCCTTGTTCATGCTGCTCTATGAGCTTAAGTGCTGTGTAGCTAAGTGTCACCCAGTTCTTGTACCTGGGTTAAGACAGAGAACCAACAATGAATGGCCTCTTTTAATATTTCTGTCGGCCTGCTTGCCATCACACTACTGAGCAAACCCAGCACATAATGGACAAGAATACACTTTGTGATCCATAAGGATTATCAGGGAAGAACTATTGATAACTTTCAGGATTTCTAGAAATAATAATTCACACCGTGGCCTCTCAGATGTGTACAATTATAATCATTAGTATAAATCATATGAATGTAGTCTGTGTTTGGACACTTGCTCTCAATATGTACATAATCCATAGGAATAAATAAGGTCAGTGTGGATGCCTGCTCTACACCAGGTATAGGAGACACTTGCCACAAATTTGCTTTAATCTTTCCAGCAGTCCTGAAGAAAGACATATAATTATCCTCATACTATCTATGAAGAAGCAAAGACTCAGAGAGGTTAATACAGTTGTGTGAGGTCACACAGCTAGCAATCTGCATAGCTGGGATTCCAGGAGTTGGTTCTTCCAGCTCCAAAGCCTTTCTATACTGCTTTCAAGACAATTACAAGGTTTCTGAACACTAAGGTGTCCCTAGTGCTACAAAAGTCACAGAATGATGCAGTATATTCACCATAAAGCAAAAAATTATACCAAGTGTTTAAGAAAAGCAGAATAAACTTTCAAGTGACTACGACCTTTTAAAATGACTAACAACATTTTAAAAACACAAACCATCACCTGTATCATGGCACTGACAGTGTGAACAACGTTTAAAAGCAATTATTTTATCAACAGAGATACATGTGTGTCCATCAAACTGGTACAATTTGAATTAGCTCATTGTCAACCTCCTGTTTGTAATACTGTCCTCTGTTTATCATTAGTATTGACTGATTTAAGGGGGCAAGGGATCACAGCATATTATTTATTATAACTGCATATGGAACTACAATTATAACAAATAAATTGTTTTATTAAGAGAAGAAGAAATTATAACTTACAGCAAAGTTACTCTGAGCTGCATAGTGCAAAGGCGTTGCTCCTTGGCTGTCGGAAGGGATAGTTCCAGACTTATTTCTTTCTAAAAGGAGATGGACAATCTGTGCATGACCTGAGAACAGACACAAGGTGGTTATCTCGCACAAAGGGGTAAGCTCATTTTTAATCCATTTAAAAGAAAGAAGGTAAGAAAAACCACTAGCATTCAACAGTATTTAAAATGGTATCAAACAGCTGCCAGTGTGGCCTCTTCCACCATTTGCCCTGCATACTCTGACGGGGTAGAAAGAAAGTAAAGTGCCACTGAAAACAAGATGCTTCATTAGGGAGAAAAGCATAGCGGTGGGAAGTGTCAGACTCAACCAGTGCCTCTTGGGCGTCTTGGCTTTGCTGTCTATCATATCAAGCTTCTTCTTTTGATCCACCAGAACTGAACATCAGCTCCCTGCTTTTGCTCAGCTGAACTAACTGAAATGAAACTTGTCTGCCTCTGAGGCCTTTTAACTGTCCTGTCAATGTCTCCCCCTAGTCTTTTAATATGAAGGTGGCAATTTCAAACTCCACACAAAGCAGGTATTGTAAAGTGGTGGTGGGGTAATAGTTTGTAGTATGGTTTGAAAAAAGTGGTTTTGGTGAGGGAGAAGCTGTACAAGCAGTCAAAGAATTAACAAGCTGGCTGTGACAGTGTGTGCCCATAAACCCCTCACTTCAAGGCAGGAGAATTGAAAAACTGAGTCTAGTCTGGGCTACTGAGCAAGTGCAAAGACATCTTGTAGTTATTCTGTCTCAAAAACAACAGCAGCACAATACAACAAAACACATACAACAAGCACAACACAACACAACACAGAGGCTAACAAACTCAAGAAATCCTTTATACTCTCTAAGAGAGCATGTGGGTAAGTAGGCAAGGAAGAAGCATGCCATGGTAAAGCAGCCCTCTGAGCAAGGCAGAAGCCAGGAAAAGGGAACTGCCTGGGGGATGTGCTCACTCCACGAATTAGTCTAAGATGAAGTCTTCCTAACCCAAATATAGGCCCAATGACAATCTGTGCAAGAGTCAATCTAAACACATCTCATTTTGTTTGAGGAGCGAAGAGAAAAATTCAGTAAAGACCTGGGGAGGGAAAGAAAATTGGCATTGGAGTGATAAGGAGCATACCTCAGGAATGGTCTCAAGAAGGCTCAGGGCAAAGCTGAGCAACTGTTAGACCTCTTCAGGTTAGTGCAGGAGGAGATGGCTTCTAGGAAATGAAAGGGAGAAAGAACCCTAAGAAGAAAATGGGCTGACACCAAAGGAATAAAACAAATAAGGTGAGTTTAAAAAGATAAATAGGCAGAAAGATAGGAATAAAGATACAGCTGGAAGGAAAATCCATGTAGTAGAAATATTAAAATCAGAAGTTATAGAACAAAGTGAATGTAGTGAAATGGGAACAAAACTGTGAAGTACACCACATTCTAGAGACAAAGGAGAGGATGGGAACACTGTGGGAGGAAGACAGGAACACCACATTCTAGAGACAAAGGAGAGGGTGGGAACACTGTGGGAGGAAGACAGGAACACAACATTCTAGAGACAATGGAGAGGATGGGAACACTGTGGGAGGAAGACAGGAACACCACATTCTAGAGACAAAGGAGAGGATGGGAACACCGTGGGAGGAAGACAGGAACACAACATTCTAGAGACAAAGGAGAGGATGGGAACACCGTGGGAGGAAGACAGGAACACAACATTCTAGAGACAAAGGAGAGGATGGGAACACCGTGGGAGGAAGACAGGAACACAACATTCTAGAGACAAAGGAGAGGATGGGAAC